>CAUYSK010095584.1:0-25716 GCA_963575035.1 Avahi laniger | reverse complement strand
GCGTGAGCCACCGCACCCAGCCAAGTCACCTTTTTAGGTAGAGCATTGACAAGAAGGTTGTGGAATGACTTAATAGTTACATTAAGATTAAATGAATATTTAAGAAGTCCAACCTAGCTGTCCTTAACTGAGGGATAGGATAAAATAAATGTTCTTAACTAAGGGATAGGAGGTTAATTAACGTTTAAGTGGTTGTTAAACATTGGCATGAACAGGATTTGGAGTTTTGGCCCAATTTTATTTGCTGTGCCAAATGAGGTGTACATAAACACTTTTTAACATAAGAGAGTGAGCCTAATTTTCATTTACTTGCAGCTCAAATACAGAGTTTTTCTCTCATCTTAAAATGAGTAGGAGATAGGCATTCCAAGGCTAGCTAAGTGTCAAGGACTCAGACTCTTGTGTTTCTATTCCACCATTCTTAATACATGGCTTCTCTTCTTATGATTGTTCAGGATAGTGGCTGTAACTTCATCTCATGTATATTGTAGTTAGAGAACAGAAAAAAAGGGATGGGCAAAAGTGGCTACCACCTAACCAAGTCAGCACTTAAGCAGAGACTGGAAGTCTCCTACAACATGTTTGCTTATTTGAACTTCATCATATGACCACATCTACATTCAAGGGAGCCAGGAAATATAGTCTTTTCGTTAGGCACATGTCTGCATGGAATAAAGCCAGGGTTCTGTTACTGAGGAATAATCATGGATACTGGGTGATTTTGTCCCATGTCTTTTGGTTAGAGATCAGGAAAGAAATGTCCTTCTTTTCTAGATAAGTAACTTTGTTTTTACGTTTAGTATTTGGAGCATATGTTTACTTTTACCATCCACAGGGTAGATTATATATGGAGATATTTTCCATATTGGTGCTTTTATTTTACTCTAGTTTCAGGGAATTCTTATACTGATAGTAGGCACAGTTTTCAAGAAAAGCTCCTTGAATCCCCATCATAATTAAATTGTATGATATAATAATACCAGAGAAATAGAAACAATAATTTCAAGTACTGCTAGGCTTCTGGATACTTAGTATGTATTTAAGCATACTCAGAATCTGTTTTCTTTTCCTTGCTAGGTTCAGAGGCTGTCTGTTGGAAGTATTCCACGATCTATGAAGGTTGTCCTGGAAGATGACTTAGTAGACAGTTGCAAATCTGGTAAGAATAAACTTTTGTTAGCTTGTGTGCAAGATCCTAAAGTATTGATTAGGAAAAGCCACTTTTTATTTTTCCAAGTAAGGAAGTATGCAGGCTTAATTGCTCACCTTGAGAATAGAGACTGGCATAGAGACAGGAGGTGATAGCAGGAAAGAGAGCTGGGCTGGAGCTACATGACAAACAGCTAGTCCAGCTGCTTGTTTTATAGATGAAGAACCTGACTTGCCCAAGGTCACTTCAAGAGCTAAGTGGCAGAACTGGAACGTGAATCCAGATCCACTGACTTCTAATCCAGTTCTCTCTTGAGTACACCATAGCTTAACCGCAGCAACTTTAAAAATTTTAGTGGATTTAATAGGCAGTCATATAAAATGAATCAGAGGATGTGACTTTCAAATGCTACTACAGGTCTTTTTGGTGCCTAGAAAGAAGGAAGTGATCATTCCTCTCTTCTCTGCTGGTGACACCATGATAGGAGTCCCATTGATTTTGGTCTACTGTCCTCGGAGGGTCCTCCATGTTTTTAATGGCTGATCACTGGAATTGGGAGGAAACTTGAAACCATACTCAATGAAGAACTGTAGGTGTTTGTCATGGAGAGCCCTCAGGAAGGACGTGACAGCCAACTTTCAATAGTTGGAAGACTGTCATATAGAAATGGAATTGTAATTACAGAAGATACTATTGGCTTTCAGTGGGATAAGCCACAGAGAGGTAGATTTTGACTCACTACCTCATAATCAAATGTCCAGCATGGGTGTTGGATGATGAGTACTTTTTCTCATAGACAGTCAAGCAGAGAGGATATACAGCTCCCCATTAGGGATTTAGGCCTTACATTGGGAGCTGATCTGAAGGATCTGCAATGTCCCAGGCAAATTAAAGACTTTCTGAGCCTCAGAGCTGTTCTGAAAATCTGAGAGCTCCAGAAACCTGGTTGTTGCAGTGTCATTCTGAGATAATATGTTTTGATTTTCAGGCCCACCAGACTAGCCCTAAGCTCTCCTTTGCCCCTCTCAATTCATTTCATTCCCTCTTCCTCTCCTCACTGGGGAGACTGGAAAGAAATTGAACTTAAAAGCATTAGTCATTTTGGGCTTCTATAACAAATTACTACAGACTAGGTGGCTTAAACAACGAACATTTATTTCTCATTTTGGAGGCTAGAAGTCAGAGATCAGGGTGCTGCGTGTTTGGGTTCTGGTGAGGGCCCTCTTACAGGCTGCACACAGCTGACTTCTTGTATTAACATATAATTGTCTAAATAGTACATGAAGGAGAAAACAGGTTTGATTAACGGATTGCCTGCTAAATGGCACAAACACTTTGTTCATACAGGACTCTAGATTTTAACCTAAATATGTAATATCTGGATCAGCAAAGCAGTGCTTGTATGAGCTCAGCCTGAACGTGAAAATATCCTTTGATAGAGAATAAGATGTTTTCATGCACTTCATCTAAACTGAATTCACTCTGCATGAAAAATAAATCTTAAGTCGTTTTTCTTTCAAATGACATTAATAATGAAGGATGGATGAAAGCAGTCTGTGAACAGCTATTTTTTCATTTATCCATAGCTACAAACCTCTGTGGGAAACAAAAGACATAATGGTATAATCCTTGACCTTCAGAAACTTAGAGCCTAGTTAGGAACTCCAGTTGAATTGGTGCAGACTAATAAATTTAGAGGTTGTATGCTGGTATATGTCAGTACAGCAGGAAATGAGACAGAGGTCTGACTGGGGACGGCTATGGTAGTAAATGTGCTACAGAAGATACAGGGCACAAAGAGATTGGATTGTATAAAAGTAAGAATTTTAGCTTCCTGAAAATAACATTGTTTATAATATTTACTGTTGAAAAATACAAAAGTTTAAAGGGAATATCTATTGCCTTGGACTATCGTATGTACCACACAATTGTTCTGATGATCATATGAATCTGCCACTCAATAAATATTGAAGGGTTTTTAAAGGTATCATTTGCTAGCTTTAGTACAATAACAGCTGATATTTATTGAACACTTACTATGTTATAGTCTCCCTATTGCACTATGATATAAATATAATTCCCATTTTGTAGGTCAGGAAACAGGCTCAGGAAAGTTAGGTAATTTGCCCAAGGTCACGTAGCCAGTGAGCAGTGGAGGTGGGATCTACATCCAAATCTGATGAGAGTTGGTACTCTTGGCCACACTTCAGTATTCTACATAATCACCACTTATTGACTGATACTAGATTATTGCTTATGGGTGATATTATCTAAAACTTAAGTTCCTCATTTAACTAGTTTAGAAACAACCTAAATATCCATTAAAATGACCATAATAAAGGACTGTTCCACATGCTCATGTAAAGTTGCCCCAATCATTTTTATCAGTTTATATTGGGGCAGACAATATAGTGAAAGATCGTTATTCCCAATTGGCTTTGAAAATCATCCAAGGAGCGGCTTAGGAAAGATCTCGGAATATGTATAAAGCCCTGATTTAGTATGTTTATTACCATTTAGTGTGAAGTTGCCTTTAGCTGGAAATGTGCCTCTATTCTGTGAATTGGCACCACCAGTTCCATGCATTCTGCATTTACTGAACACTTTTCTTCAGGAAATCAAAAGCTCTGCAGATTACACATTACACATTGAAATTTAGAAAGTGAAAGGCATTTTTCATCAGCAAATAATATATACTTAGCACAAAGGCTTGGAAATGAAGAATTGCCTGTTAATTCTGAGACATTGTTTGTTATGCAAAATATAAATACCAGGATTGGGTTTGGGGCATGTCCAATATCCTGTGTTCAACAAGATTGAAATTTTGAGGGAGTAGGATTATGATTTTTGTTTCATTTTTTGTTTTTGGCTCCCTTTTCTCAAGTACCAAAATATCAAGTGCAAAACATTCATATATACTTATTAACTGATGCATTGCAGTGTATTAATATATAATATGATAAGCACAGATGGCAATGTTTGGTAAATGTGCCTATAAACTACCCAAGACCCCATAGGAAAATCTATAGTTTAATATTTTGCCTACCAAGAATGAGAGGGTTTCCTCAGGTAGGAAGGAGCAACCAAGAAGGAACAAGCAGGGTTGTATCTTGTGCCCTCATAGTTTATGGGAAGGAGCTTTGAAGTAGAACTGGTATTCATTAATTCTTAGTTCATTGAAAAAAAAAGGGTAGTGAGCAAAATGTTAACAAATGTGAGTAAACAATGAACATGTAAGAAACTAAACCTAGGTGTCAGTCATCACAAGGTTGTCTCTTGCTGACACCAAATTGATTATAGTTTAACCTTCTGGCTGCAATTCCCATCTCTCTTCTCTAAATGAGAACTAAATGGTTAGAGACTCTGAGAATGAACATTTCACTCAGTGTAACTGTGATGAATAAATTATATCCAGTAAACTTAATATTTTCCTAGTGAAGGATAATTGGTGTGATTATCATGTAGTAGATTATGAAAAATAAAATTGCTGACTTCAGCTTTTCACTGTGCAGATACCATACAGGTGTCTGTGGGGAAAAACAAAATTGGGAATCTGGGGTGTTCTGTATCCAAATTGGTTTTTGGATGAGTGTATACATTCTGAACCCTAGTAGGGGAGTGATTTATTTCTAATTTCTGGTCCTTTGTCATGTGAGTCTGTGCCCACATGTAGGATGCTACTGCTGGACTCACTTGGTGCTTTTTCCCAGGTGATGACCTCACTGTTTATGGGGTTGTAATGCAACGGTGGAAGCCCTTTCAGCAAGATGTGCGCTGTGAAGTGGAGATAGTCCTGAAAGCCAATTGTATACAAGTAAATAACGAGCAGTCCTCGGGGATCCCCATGGATGAGGAAGTCCGAAAGGAATTTGCAGATTTTTGGGACTGCTATAAGAGTGATCCCTTTGCAGGTTTGTGATTAAGGGGATAAAGCTGATTATTATTAATGGAATTGCATTCAGTAGTTAAATATGATGTCTGTGATTTGGGGACAGCCTTACAAACTGCATAACTCAACAGCCGAGTTCAAAGTGGGTAGCATTAGTCAGTACCTCTAGCTGTAGTCTCCCTCTGAAGCCATTTTATGGCATAGTCTTTTCTATTTAGAGATCTTCCTGGAGATTTTCCATTTCTAACTATTATTTTAAACACCTTGTATACTATGAAAACAGTTTGAGTTTCCTACCTTCTTTATCAATTAAAAAGACAGTTCTTTAAAAAGGCAAAACTTACCCTATTAGGAAACCTCGTCATATTAAAGCCATTATGTCTCTTCTGATGTATTTTCAGTAATAAAGATAACTTCACCCTATTTTGGCTGAAGATTTTAAAATAGGGAGTAACTAGGAAAGAGATGATGAGGGATAGACTATGCAGAGAATAAGCTTTGTCATCACAGCAAAAATTTTGACTGTGATACTTTAGTGTAAGTACATAGAATAAAACCTCACACAGCCTTTGGGTTTGTAGTGTGTTTTTTATTGAAAAGTCCCAAATGTATTAAAACACCAATTAAGTCTTCAAATGCCAGTTTTCATTTTTCCTTGGAGGCATCTTCTCAGAAAAATAAACAGAAGCCAGTAATAGACTATTTCTAATAAACGTCACCTCAAATCTAATATATTGAGTACTTTATTCTTAAATCACATGCTGAACTAAATAGATGACATTTCACAAAATAAGGCTTCCATTTACCTAAATATGGGCAGTTTGCCTTTGTGGGATTTTTTTTTTTTTTTTTTGCTTATGCGTATAGCACATACATAGTCATTCCTGATCTTTCTTTTATTTGATCTATATAGAAAGAACCAAAAGTTCTCTACATTATGGCTTTATGAGGCAAGGTTAAGAATCATATATATTTTTAAATAAATTCTTTGACTGGAAATGGTTTCTTAGGATTAGGTCCTTATAAAAATCTGTAACTTTTCCTTGCATGGTTATTCCTTAGCAGTTCCAGTGCCACGCCTCAACTCTACCATATGATGGTGAAGGAAGGCTACCACACAGTGCTCTAACCAGAGCTTCAGTGATTCCAGTCTAGCTTTTTTTAATTAGACAGTTGTATGACCCATTTATTAGATAAAAGAAGTAAATATAACAACCTTGTGAGAAATGTAAGTAGGAAGACAATGAGAAAATGAGGCAACATTTTTGTTTTTAGTATAAATGGCTTCTCCCTTCTTAGTTTCTTATTGACCAGTACCAGTGCACCGTGTTTCGCCATTTCACGTTGTGTGTTGGCAGGAAGGAGAGGTGAACGTGGGAAGCTGTGTCCAACAGGGCATCTTCTTCTGCCAGTCTAAAGCTGGAGATTGCTTCCCCTGCTCTTGGAGGGTGACCTGCTTTATGAAGACTTTATCCTGTGGGTATTGACTAGACTGACTCCAGGGGCTTTATTCTGATCTGCTGTGACCTCAGGGATCCCTCGACCCTGGTGTTATACTGGATAGAAACCCAAACGTATGGGTTGGGGTCTGTTGGGCCATCTGAACCCACTCTGGGGTGACTCAGTTATCTTAGATCTGAGAACTTCTCTTCATTGGGATAACTGAGGGCCATGCCACAAGAGGTGATAACTAGGCTGTTGACACGTTATTGACATGGTCTAGAACCACATATTTAGGAGGGAGGTGGAGACGGGGGTAGTATTGACCCTAATGCATTCTCTTCTATGATACAGCCATGGGAGCTTCTACTGCCATGATCCAAATAATCAAGTTTTTCAACTTAGACAAGTTTAGGATAATGGCCTTTTCCCTTTGTTTTTCTCTGGTACCCATAGTCTATCTTTTGTGTGGACTTCAGTGTGAGGAAATCTTGAGATCAGAAATTAAGTACAAGTAATACAGGTAATAAAATAGTTAAGTAGTTCCCACTATGTGCCAGGTACTCTTTGTTCTTTGTGCCGTACACTTATTAATTCCTTTGATCCTAACAATTCTATGTTGATACCATTACTGTCTCCATTTTACAGGTAAGGAAATGGAGGCAGAGAGGTTAAGAAACTTGTCCAAGGTCAGACAGCTAGTACCAGGATTTGAATCCAGACATGACCTCATAGCCTATGCTCTTCACTATTGGGACCCTGGTCAGTTGCTTACACTTAAATCTGCTTATTGGGGCTATTCCTTTTTTCCTTATCTGTGTAATTTCTAGATTCTGGTCACAATTTATCTACCTCCTGTCAGGTCTTTTTATATGCTTAAATTCCTGACCTTTTTCCTCTGGGCTTTCTACCTCAGGAAAGGGAGGGATTCCTTCTGGCAGTTAATGGACTTCCTGGATTTACTAAATCTTCTTTCTGGTTCCTTTTTTACTAAAGTATTTTCTTCACCATTTCTGCCATCTCAGGTCACATCACCATAGCTTAGCTGCCACTGAGTCAATTTTGATCCATTACAAAAAGTAGCCTTTGTGTATAGAGCCATAAATTGTAGAAATGCTCAGGAATGAATGGCTTGTTAGAATTTTGTAGATTTGTTAGGCCAAAGACTGAATGAAATACTTTATATGTGGATGAGATAGGCAGATTCTCAGACAGCTCTTTGATATTTCTGAAAACAGGACACATGATCAGAAGAATTTAAGATCTCTAGCTTACACTGCTAGGGTTGTAGTTTGCAATGATCTTAATAACCTGATACCCATATAACTTTATTACAGATAAAACAGAATTTACCATACTGCCCAGAGCAAATGCTGAATTGACTTGCGGGGTAGATTGATTTTACTTCTCTTCTCTTACACTTTTAGAGAAGCTCCATAAGCTACAACTACATCTGTGTTTAAAGATTACTGGGTCCTATGATCTGATTCATTGTTTCTGAGATTGAACACTTTCCTTGTATTTAGGCAGAAGAGTAATTTTACTGAAATTACTACACAGAAAGTACAACTGGTATTACTTTAAGGGATGATGTGTTGGCCTGATAGGTCAGAGATGAGGGAGAAAAGATTTCCTTTCTTTACATCCCTTCTAAAGTATAATAAATTTATAGAAAGTTAAGTAGCACCCAGGAATAAAAAGCAGATTTTTTTATCTTATGGCATTAATAAGAAAAGGACTTCTTAAAACCAAAAAGTTATTTATTCCTTTTAGTCATTTAGAATTTGCCCTCTTGATCATTTCAAATTGCAGAAAGAATTATGTTTATTGGAACACGGTCAGTTAGGATAGGAAGGGAAATTTCAGTTAGGGTTTCTTGATAATTATTGGTGACTTCTGATCTTTTTGCCTTTCCTAGGAAGGAATGAAATATTGGCCAGCTTGTGCCCTCAAGTATTTGGGATGTATCTTGTAAAGCTTGCTGTGGCCATGGTGCTGGCTGGTGGGATTCAAAGGACTGACGCCACAGGAACACGGGTCAGAGGTTAGTACCTATTTAAAAATTCTGAGAAATAATTAACACAGGGGAAGAAGCTAGACTTTTTCTTTCCTGAATAAAAAGCACTTGTTGAGCTTTATCTTTTAAATGTAATCTTTTAAAACTGATGATTGTCCAAATATACTTAGTCCAGCATCTATATATGAGAAGCTACTTTAGAAATCTAGAAAGATTGAAAGAAATCATGCTTTTCAACTGGTATATGCTTTTGCTCTAGCCTATAAGGGTGCCACAAAATAACATCTTTCTGTTTTTATTACTGGATATGTTTTTCATTGGATCCCCAGTCTCTCCAAGAGGAAAAGATTAGAAATAGTGCATTTTAATGTCTCCAAGTCAGTGTCTTTCCATCTGTGACTGTCAGTGTTTCTCTCAGGCTGCTGCTCGCAGGCATCTGCCTGCTGATTCCCTTTCTGCTTCCAGAGAACAAATGTTCCAGCTGCTGTGAAGTGCTACCGTAGGTCACACATTCAAGCAAAGATTACTCTAAGTGTACAATTATGTCCAGATGGCAGAAAGCTCTTTTGCAGCTAACACACTTAAATGACCAGAGTCTGGCATAAAGTATGTAAACCAAAAGACTAAAAGGAAGTTATTATGAATCAGGCTATTAGTAGGACTCTACAACCATTTACAGTACAGTATAGAATAGTTAAGTATTAAATTCATGTATATGGTTTGATCACCTGTTTGCAAGGCACTCTGCTAAATATTGAGATTACACAGGGGTTTCCTATTAACATATTTAGAAAACACTGGAGTATTACCGAAGAAATTCATTTGGTCAGTGAGATAATATATACTATAGGGTATACATATGCTCATTTATGTTATATTTGAAAAATAAGAATACATATAATTAAGATAGATATTTCACTAAGTAAAATTGGCATAAAATGAAAAAGTTTTAACTATTGGAATCATAAGTGATTTGATATTTATAAAGCACTTACAAAGTCCCCAAAACTTATAAGTTCTTACATAAAAATAGAATAAAATACTTATATGGAAAGATTTAATCACAGTAGTTTGGTATTTAAAAATAGATTAAATAAAATCAGAAACCTTATAAGCCAAAAATTTTTTGAATGTTAAACATAGGCCTGAACATCTGGAAATAGCACATAACTTTAATGAATTTAGATTTTAAATGTCACATTCAATAATCAATTAAAGACTTTAAATTTATGACAGTTAACTTTTCTAAAGATTTTCTAGTTAAATTCTTCCTCAAATGACCTTATGTAAAAGTATACAGCAGAAATACTATATAAAATAAATTTTCAACTCACCTGCTGAAAAAAAATAGTGTTGGCATTCCAAGTGGACCATTTTCTTTTTGATAAATGATACTTATTCATGGGTCCTTTTACTGAAATTCAAAACTTTACATATTTACTTTTTCCTAGGTGAATCTCATCTCTTATTGGTTGGGGATCCTGGCACAGGGAAATCTCAATTCCTGAAATATGCAGCAAAGATTACACCAAGATCTGTGCTGACCACAGGAATTGGATCTACAAGTGCAGGTACTTTATGTGACAATTTCAAGTAATTTAATATTACTACAGAAGCTAACACAATAGTTTTTTCTGATGAAAAACTACCTATAATAGGGTAATTTTCAAGCAATCTTTGAGATTACTGCCCAAAACTGAAGGAAATATGCAGCATTACTTTTGTAGCTCTAAGAAAATATTTTGAAAGCTCCACCTTCACTTATCTTTGCATCTTAATTTTGAAGAGTCCTATTTGATATTCTTATTCTCTAGTGATTCCCATCAGACATATTTATGCAGGAAAAAGTATACATCATCTGGCATTTTATGAAGACCCAGCAAAAACAGAATGTTAAAATAAACTAAATAGGGGTAAATTTACAAAAGTAGATAGAAGGTGCAGAGCTTAAGGCATGTTCATGCTCGTAGATCTGATAGGCAACAGTAGCTTCTATCGAAATAGGTAAAAAATCTGTTTGTTAGTACTCGGAAGGCATACTTTCATCACTGCAATGTGAAGTTTCATTCATACACTGTAATGATTCTTTTGCAAGTATATTTAAAAGCCTTTGCAGATAGAATGTGAAGATTTGATTATAAATAAAGTGACCTAGGGAATTTAGGAAAAATTATTTTAAAAAATATTTTGATGCCATTTTATACTTTTGATTGGGGTAGTGTTTCAACTGTTCTTCTAAAAATAAGCCCTTGGTGTCACACATTTTACAAATGTTATTTGCTACTTGTAAAGGGCGTCTAGCTTCCATTGACCTGTGCCTAAGTTTCTTATGAGAAGCATATGCTTTAAGATTTATCAAGTAACTAAAAATGCTCCATTAATGGTCATTTATATAAGTGGGAAACCACTGTGAAGGGCCTGTCAGGTTTTGAAATATGAATATAGCTGAACAGTACCTTAAACATTTGACAAGAAGGGATTCTGGAGAGTAGATAAACTTCAGGTTACTAGAAGGGAAGGCAGCAAGAATATATAAAGAATATTTCCTACTTATAAAATAATAAAGATGCTTCCCAAGTAATTATGCAGAATGTTTCCTAAGTAATTATGTGGAATGTCAAAAAATGAGTCCAAGCTATCTTGTGGGCTATTCATAATTTGAGACTATTAGGGCAATTTAAAAGTGAATAGCTGCTGATTCACTGAATTAATGAATTAGTGTAAAAAATGTACTGGCACTTTTCCCTCCTTTTTTATGTCAAGATCATAATCCAAATCTGAGGGAAAAGACAGGTATAGGGAATATAAGCTTTACAACTGTAGAAAAGTTATTGCTTCTTCTACCTAAAAGGCCAGACTAGCCTTTCTTCAAATGGTATATTGCAACCCATTAGAAAGTCATAAAAGTCAATTCAGTGGGTCAAAAGCAGCACTTTGACAGTGAAATACAATTTTTAAAAAATGCCAGAATACAGCATGTAGTAAAAGGTGCACTAAAGGTGCATTTTCATGAAAGTTTTTAATGTAAATACATAATTGTGTTATAGGAGTTACACTTTATTTTTTTAAAAGAATTTTTGTACCATGGATTATGATAAAAAATTTAAAAAACTGCTGCCACAGTCTTGGGAAAACTAGAAACCCCAAATTTTAAAACTAGAGGGTAAGACCATATGGGAGCCTAAGGTTAAGAATGAGCAAATACACACACACTTCCTCAGACTTCCTGAATATTTTCTGAGCTCAAGTGGTACCCCTATTTCCTCCAGTCTTCTCACCTGTCTCTTCAGTGCCATAAGTAATTTGTTCATGTTTATCTTCTCATGTTTACTATGATCAAAAGGGGCAAAACAGTTCTATACCTTCTAGCTGTAATTCAGATATGGTGTCTATAAATGAGGCTAAACAGGGAAAAGATCTACATGCTACAGTTTTTTAGTTCCTAATGTATGAATTCTAAATCTATTTTCATTCATTTTTTTAAAAATTATCTTATAAAGCCATAACATTTAAGATAAAAGGAAACAGTTTGTGTCCCAAGCTTCTGTGAAGATTAACTATCCATTTACAAATTGACAAAAACCTTTTGATATTACTATAAATTAATAGTTATAATTAGTCAGAATAAAAACTCAGCAGTAAATTACTTTATTTGGTGATTTGGCTTATTATGCTTTATTTCTAAAAAGCACATTATCTTGCTACCGTTATATTAATCACTGAGCTCTTATTGGAAAGTAATGCTTTTATTTTCATTTTAATATTTTAACATTTTCTTTTAATTGCAATTAGACAAAAATGAACTTTTCTTCATAAAGTTTAACAGTCAGAAGTATTTTACTTTTAAAATCTATGAACTAGTATATGGACAGTATTTTAATCTGGTGTATTAAATTTCAAACTTTAACATTTGGCAAAACTTGGCTTCATAAATTTACTTTTTTAGGATAATAGGAAATATATACTATTTAGAATCTGTATTTAGACAAATGCCCTTTCCTTTCCTCAACATAAGACCTTTAAAAAGTGCAAATATAAAAGTTTCAGATATGAAGGCACTGCATAACCTGCATTATATTGCTGTCTTGCTGAGCAAGAATGAAAAATATTCTACCCTTAATTTAATAAAACATAAGAAAACTTTTTGAGGAAGGACCTAGCTCTCAAAAAGAACCTTTTAGCCCATCTAGTTAATGAATTCCTGTCCAACAATGCTTTTCAAAAACTTATGTGTAAAAGCTATTTAGAAAATGTTAACCACAGATTATGCCTGATCTCATTGTGTCAGAGAAAGTGAGGAAGAGTAGTACAGATGTGAAAATATACATATTTCTAAAATAGTAACTATTACGATAAAGCTAAGTATACCTTTCTAAATCCACTGTTTTATATTCTCGTTTTATATCCTGCCAACAACAAATGGTCAGAAGAATTTTAAAAAGTTTATGGTATTTGTATTTTTATAAATCCAGTGGACAAATTTGAGTCATTATAATCTCCTATTCTTCAAGTTAGGGAGTCTGTATTTGCTCTTGATATTGTATTTGGTCTTGAATTCACTGGGTAGTAATGATGTATATGATTCAAGAAGTGCTCAGATGTCCTAAACTCTGTTAATAAAAACAAAACCATAGCCAGGGTTACCTTATAAACAATTAGTCACATGTGTTATAATCTTAGAAAACAAACCAAATGTTGTCCAACATTATGTGAACTGTAATAGTAGCCATCAGGGACTTCAGGGTGACCTGGAAAATCAGATCCTAAAGTTCTTGGTAGCATATAGTTAATTTCAAATCCTCTTTTAAAAACGAATGGAAGTTTGCCCCTTAAACCACATTATGTTTTCATAGGGAGAAACATTTTAGTTGAACTTCGTTCTTTCAAAGGCCAGTAAAATAGTGGTCCAAAGATTACTGTCCAAGAGGCTAACATATCTTGACAACCTGGTCCAGTGATTCATGTTTTTCTTTGTAAGTGCTTTAATTACATGTAAAGGAGAAGAAAATAATATATATGCTTTAATTAGAGTAGTTTCAGGACAAATAAAATAACACATTGGAGAAAAAAATTACTTAAAAATAGTTGTATTTATATTCCACAATTTGTTCAAATACTGGTTTTCTTATAAACTTTCTACAGGATGTTTTTAAACAAATTCTTCACATTGTATCTTGACTATGTACTTACGGAATTTCAGGGAAATAGTTCTGTGTGTTTTTAATAGCTTAATTTGTACTAAAGGGATGGCAGGTGGTCACATGCAGTCCATGTGGGATTCTAACATGACATTTAGTGAATTTTCTGATGTGGACCATCCCTTTGACGCTGAAGGTAATGCATCTGTTGAAAGAAGTGACTGTAGATTTGGATTACTGCTCTCTGCATCTTCCAGTTTTTCTGTGTTATCTTCCCAATTAATGTGGAATCTTGTGACCCTGGGATTAGATGCCAAAATGTTCCTTTGAAGCTAGAGCAAGAAGGAAATATATAAATAGTAAACATTAATAAAGTTAGATCACCAGATGCTAATAGGAGCTTAATAAATGGTTCACATTAGTACTCCCAAAGGGCTAAGTTCATATACAAAGTGTAAGTCGAATAAATAATGCACTTTAAATATAATATTAACAAATAAGGACTAGGGCCATGGCAAAGAGATTACCTTAGATGAGTGGAAACATATGGAGAATTTGAGAGGATACACATTCAAGTCTTTCACTGTTCAACAAAATACCTTCTCTATACTTCTGTTCTCTAAAGGGGAGATGATTTTTTTTTTTTTTTGAAGATGAATGCTTCAGAAAATGCTTCATTTAACAAACTAAGCCTCTTCAGATTGCTATCTGTTTAAGGAAAATGAAAAATTTCCTAAAATATAACCTCTCATTGTTAATGGTTTTAAAGATGGCTTTTAAAAGATGTCTCCTTCTTAGAAACAGTATTCTAGTTTATTCTCTTTTCTGCTATACAAGGTGCCATACAGGACACTAATAAATTAGATCAATGGAAGGTCCTACAACCAGGATGAAAAATATTTCATCCTTATTATCAGAAAAGAGAACATTCTGTTCTGTTGGCCTGTAATTTTTCTTGCATGGTCTAAGAGATACTGTGTCATGTTCAACTTTCTTTATTTTGCATCCTCATAAGATCACCAGCTACTAAACTGTTATAGTTCCCAATGGAAAATAAGGTACTAAGTATCTTTGAGAATGTTGAATCACAGATTTCAGCTTCTCACTCTGAATTTAAACTCTTTTTCACCATCAGAAATATTTAAGAGCTTTAGTTTACCTCTACAAATGGCAGATCTTTAGCATATAGGTATTCTGAGATAACACTGTTCACATGAAAAACTGCACTTTCTCCCCCAATTTTGGGAACAGTTACACAAAAATATCATTACTGAATAATCAGTACAGCAAACATGAATTTGCATGTCCTAAAGGTTGAAATGAATAGAATTATGATGTATGGGAAATGCTACACAGAAAGCCATAAACAAAGGCTTGTTTCTTACAAGAGACACTTTCATTTTCCTAAACCAATAGAGATGCTCAGGTGTCTGCCCAACATTAATTACTAGTGACTCACCTGGAGGTAGGATTTGAAGTCATCCACAGTAATGGAACAATAATTAGCCCAGCTGGCACAAGGACCTCAAATTTATTTTGTCTCAAAGTCATTTTCATAGTGTACTATGAAACAGCAATAGCAACCACATAAAAAATTGTATAGTAAAAGTAATTAAAAAGGAATAGTAAGAACATTACCTTAGAAAAGTCTGGTTTTACTGGTGGATTTTCTCTTAATTCTGTTTCAGTATATTCATTATTTACATAATAGCCAACTCTAATAAATTCTTGACCTCGATAGGTACAAGTAATTAGCACAACTGTTACGCCTACTGCATCTGCATCTGGAATGAGTCCTGGATTAGGTGCATCAGCCTAGAATTTAAAAAGAAAAGGAAAACACAAAAAGCTGTTAGAGCAGGCAAGGCTGGAGTTTTAGTTACCTTAAGCACTATCAGTTGAGGATGCAGCAACAAAAACTTGGAAATCATACTGGGAAGGCAAATGCTTATTTTTGAGACTGGCTTATAGCTACAAAGTACAGTTCTTCTAAGTATCCTCGATACTTCAAAGCATCCCCACACTTCTCTTAGGAAATAATTCTGGCTACAGTGCATGGTGGTTCATGAGAGATTATGCAATATTCATTACAAAACCTTTTGTAAAATGTAGTAAACAAAGCAATAGTCTTACTGATTTTAACCTTTTATAGTCATAATTTTCAGACCTAAATTAGTAAAAATTAAATTATCTCCACACAGCCTGTTGGCAGCAAATGTTTATTATACCAGTTTCCTACTTCAACTCAGGATGCTCATATTCTCATACCCACTCAACCACCCCTCACAGATATTCTAATAGATAGTATAAAACTGAAAACGGGATGGAAATAGCTATATAGCAGATTTTCAAAAACTATTAGTAATCCTTTGTTGAGACTACTGAATAGTCACTTTGCTAGGCACTACAGTATAGTGTGCTGTTTAAACCACACATATTGTGGAAATTCAGTGAAGGTAAAGATTGTTTTAAGGCAGATGTCAAAAACCTTGTTTTGAATCAAGCTATTGTAAGCTGGACCCAGAGCATTGCAGAAGGTAAGCAAGTTAGAGGCGGCTAAGAGCATGAGCAAAGGGTAGGACCCCGTCTACAGCAGCATGTGGAACAGCAAAACTGATTGCATGAAGGGAGCCACAGATTGAGGAGACATAGGCAGTGATGGCTGAGGCACCTGAGCTTGACCGAGGCAGCCATTCTGGGTGGTGAATGGGGCAAGTCCCGCAAATTACCTTACTATTGCTGGGACACCAAGGAACATCCTTGGTCCTATGTGAATACTTCAGCCAACGTCTCAGCTTGGAAATATTGAAGACTGATGTTTATTGTATGCGTACCACATGTAGATGACACAAAAAGTCACAAAATATCTACCTGGTCATTTAGGCTAAAAACCTCAATCACCCACAGATTCTCTATCTCCCATATCTAGTCAGTCTCAACATTTTTCATTTCTAAAGGCTGAATTTGTGTCTTCATCTCTTATCTAGAATATTCCTAAACTTTCTAACTGGTCTCCCCAGCTCTAGCCTATCATGTGCAGTGCTACCAGCATTAGCTATTTAAACACGGATTTGTTCCTATCTCTTTGCCTGGTTTTAAAACCTCAGATGATTGTTCCCATTTCTAAAAGATAAAATCTCACTTCTTTAACTTCATTTATAAGGCCCGTAACAATTTGTCTCCAACCAACATCTCCATTCACACCTCCTTTAACTCCACCCTCGTTCTAGATATGAATTACCCAATTCTTTAAAACATGGTGCTAATCTTTCACACTCTGTGCCTCCAACATACTGTTCCCTTGGCTTAAAAGGTCTTTTCCTCACATCCTGAAAAATTCATCTTTTGATGCTTACATCAAATGTATCCTTCTCATTGAAGCCCTTTCTAATTCAAAAGGTAGAATCAATAGATAACCTTTCTTATGCGCTTATATTACTTGACACAAATCCTCTACAAATTGTTGCATGTGCAACAATCTATATATATTACTTTTCAGTCTTCCCCGCTACGCACTCACACAACTCAAGCTTTATCCAGGGCAGGAGTCCCATCCAGTTCATCTTTGCAATCTCATGTCTGGCACAGCTATGAACACTTAGTATTTTGAAATTCATTGATAACTCAGTTCCTGACCTGAAGGGGTTTATGATTTCTCTGGAGAGACACCAGGATGGGGACAGAGGGCCTGTCCTGGTAAATGTGCTGTGTGTCTTAGAGATCTTATGTACCTCCTCCCTAAAGTGGTTATGTTACTTCCAGGGTGCCCAGAGCTATTCCAATGTACCGGAAGTGGGTAGAGATGGGAAATATAATTCAGTACTGCTATGGGAACTCTCCCCCACATTACTTCGCATACACTCAGTAGTATATTAGTTCTAGACATGTTTGTGTTTTAAAATTTGTTTGCAAACATTAAAACAATTAAAATTTGAAAAGGATTCAACTTGGGCAAATTTGGGTAGAGAAACTTACAGGCCTCTCCTGATCATTTAAGATGGATAGGTGCTGAGCAGAGATCTTTGACTCTAGCCTGCAGTACTAGGCAGATGTTTGGACATCTTCCTGCTAGCCTTTGACCTACTCACGAGAAAAGCATGTTTAACTATTCTGAGAGGCGAAATCATGGCAGACCAGGAGAATACTACAGCAGTTTAAAACACAAAACAAAAGCTGTACTTTAGCTTCTGTCTGTGGATAATGGTGAATTTTATAAAATGTATGGGCTGAACCAATGACCTAAGTCACACTGTGCCGCTTCTGTTCTTCTTGGCAATATGTGCACTGATACCAAGGTTAAAGCTACTCAAAAATCACCAGAAGGAAACATTTTTGCATAATTTTTTTCCTACAGCATTCTCAGCCAAAAGCTTAGGAGTGTTCTTAACATAAACACAAAAGATTTTCAAGGCTTTGTTTCAAAAATAAGGCACTTATTTGTAAGTTTTCAGAGTAGCATAAAAAGGTATATCACTGTATGTCAACTCAAGTTTCTTGTACTATATCATGAATTATCATCCAAAGTATGGGTTCCTCAGGCTTGTGGGTCAAAGCAAATTCTGCTTCTTTATATAACAATTTCATGAAGCCAAGAGAATAAAAATTGAGTTCTAATTATAGAAATAGGACACTATTTGTCAATGATTGTACTAAATGCTTTATTTTTCATACCATTCTTACGAGGTAGAATATTATCCACATTTTACAGATGACTAGAGTGACCAAAGGAGGTTAGGGAGCTTATCTACAGTCACACATGGCTAATAAGCAGAGGAGTCAGGGTTTGATCCAGGTCTGTAACTGCAGTGCTTCCTCCTACAGAACAGGGCATCCTGTTACCCATGTATTTTACAGCATCGTGCACTCACACAGCTCAGGTTAACAGCATTTTTAATTAGCATATTTGAACCTTTCTTAACCATTTGTTTAGATACATCAAATTATTTTATTATTTTTTTAGAGAAGGGGTCTTGTGCTGTCACCCAGGTTGAAGTGCAGTGGCCCAATTTTAGCTCACTGCAGCCTCAAACTCTTGGGCTCAAGTGATCCTTCTCCCAACCTCCCTGAGTAGCTGAGACTACAGGCATGCACCCCCATACTGGGCCAATTTTTTTTTCTCTTTTTTTTTTAGAGGCAGGGTCTCACTATGTTGTAGGCTGGTCTCAAACTCCTGGCCTCAAGCAGTCCTGCATCACTGAGATTACAGGTGTAAACCACTGCACCTGGCAAGATACACTAAATTATTTGTTGCTTTTTAACAAAAAGCACCAAGGCTAGAAAACCAAGATTCTGAATTCTAAATTTAGGACAGGGGGGGAAAGGTGGCAGCTCCAGTAGTGGCATGTGTCTAAGTGATTCTTCCCCAGTTTCTGGTGGGATTATTTGACCAACAGCATTCATTTAAATGGGCCCCATCTGGGAAGTGAGAAAACATGGAGGTCAGGGATAGGAAGAGTTAGATTTTCTTTATGGATTAAGTCTTTTCAGTGGGTTTTACTTAACTGTTGGGTAAAAATATTCATAACAAAAATAGTTTCTTAAAAACCTACTGCTAGTTACTCTTTGGACTATTATAAATATCCTTCTCTAGATAAGAATGGATAATTGAGAAATGACTGAATACTTTTATATAGCTATTTAACATGGGTTAAAAGAAATAACACTTTTGAATACCGAAGACAGTGTCTGAAGACTTGGCACAAACCCAAATACTGTCAGTGGTATCTAAGAACATAATTTATCTTAGTAGAATTTCCCCTCACAAATAACTGGTGGGGCAGTAGATTTATAACAGTAGTCCTCTGTAAAATATGTAGATTATTAGATGCTGCAGTAAACCACCGGACTTTTATTCCAACAACCAAAGATCACCCATCTGTATCTACTAACATACCTGTTAACCTAGCTCACTTACTGATTTTGCTGAAATAAAGTTGTTTTTGTTACATCGTCATCACTCCTAGTAGCTGAAACCATAAACTGAAGATGCATTATTAACTATTCTAGTTAGTAATAAGCAATTTGAATCCGTGTTTTGGGCTGCTAGATGGCCACCCGAGAAGTGTGATCCTAAGGGACTATTCACAGAAGAGCCCAAAATTAACCACCATGTATGCCATGATATAGTATAAAGTTTACTGTATGTTGTGCATCTTCCTAAAGTAAATATCACATTAACACTTCTGAATATATAAAACCAGGAAGTAGAGTTCTGTTGTGACACAGATTGCCTAAAACATGATGGAAGCAAATTAAAAGTGAATACAGCAGAAGCAGAGTGATTTAACCCAAAAGAAAAGGGATAAGGAAGAGATAATACAGTCCATTTTGAAACATATTTGGCACACATTTACCAAGATTCATCTTACCTGAAATACAAACATGTGCCTTCCTGCGGGAACAGGACCCACTAAAACAGAATCTAAAACTTGATCATATTCTTCACTTTCTGCAGAGCCCACATAGATAATTTTCCACTCCAAGTCTAGGGTAAAAACCAAAGCATTATTTCATATTCATTAATTACATTACCAGATGACATAAAAAAACCTTTTTAATGTCCACTTAACCATTTATTGGCTGCCAAAATTGGCTTCTTATGGCAGAAAATCCAGAGAGGCACTGAAATGCTCCTTATAAAATTCTCACCAGAGTTCACACTTGATGCCAGAGTTTCTCAAAATGGTCTTTTGTGAAACACTGGTTCCTGGACAGTGCTCTTCACAAATAACATAGCCAAAAACCTGGGAAATGCTATAAACCTTGTCTTGAGGATTCATAAAGCACACTGGCATAGTAAGTGTCCTGAGATACCTTCAGTAAAGAACACCAGTAACATTAATCCAGCATTTCCCAAATTTATTTGGTTATAGAATCCCTCTGCCCCTTTTTTGTAAGTCATTTTTTAACACCTTCCTCAACACACATTGGAAGAGCTCCCCTATACTATGTTGCAGAGACTCAAATCCTCATAGAGCTCCAGAGTGGAAAAATTATTATGAGCAAACCTCTCCCTTGTGGCTCAGAAGTGGCTCATCAACTCTTAAAGGACCACAGCTGTGTTTTTTCCTTATGGCACCTCCTCATGTCATACATTCTTTAAATTGGGAAGAGGAAACTGAGATGTTCACACCACTTGATACAATAAGAGTATATTCAGTGGAGACAGGTATAAGAGGACAAGACACGCAGGTGCATCCCAAGACATAGGTAATTCAATCCAGCAGATTTTATGGAGCATCTTTTGTAATGTGCTCTGTGAGGAGAACCCAAAGAGGAGCAGAACTGCTACTCTGAGGGAGCTTCCTTTTAATAGGGGGTTAGAAGACAATTCATTATACCCATCACCTCTGAGAGACCTCCTCCTCTTAGGGTGTCTCGCACTGTATGGCCTGCCTGTTGCATTCACTACACTGAGACTACACAAGCACTCTCAAAGGGGTGTGTTTCTAGGCCATTTGTGGAGAATCTAATTAGTTCCACCATGTGTTGCCACTTTTGCATAAGTGTGTAGATATTTATGTTCCCCGTATTGATAACAGAAATGGTATAGGTACTACTTTTTATTCATACTGTATTATAAACTGCCAATCTACTGAACTGAAAGCTCCTTTAGATTTATATTTTCTCTTAAGTCAGTAGTCATTTTCTGAGGACCTATTATGTCATGGTTCTGTCCTAGCCCACTTATATTTCCAGCTTCTAGCAATTTCTAGATGCAGCGTCCTGCATCTTGACATCTCACAAGATCATTTATTTGTTGATGGAGATAAAGAGAAGCAGCAAACAACATGAGTATCTCGTCAGATACTGAGGCCCAGAAGTGGGAGTACGCTTGGCACGCTCAAGAAAAAGCAAGGAGGCCAGGGCTGGAGCAGAATGAGAGCAAGGGGGAAAGTAGCCAACCATATGATGGCGGATGAGGCGCATGGCCAGATCACGCAGTTTTTGAAGGCCATTGTAAGGACCTGGGCTTTTACACTGAGTGGCATGGGAAGCCATGGAGGGTTTTGAGCAGAGTGACATGATCCAGCTTTCGTTTTAAAAGGATTGTTTTGACTGCTGTGTTCTGTACAGATTGTAAGAGGGCAAGGGCAGAAACAGGAGAATATTTTAACAATTGGGGCAAGAAATTGTGGTGGCTTGGACCACATGTAGCCATGAGTGTGTGAAGTGGTTATATTCTGGATAAATTTTGAAGTTGGAAGCAACAGGAGCCACTTTTTTTGCGGAGGGTGAGAGAGAAACTATCAGGAGTTAGTTTTGGACATGTTTGAAATGTCTACTAGATATATAAGTGGAGATACTGAATAGGTCTGGTAAAAATTTGGAAACTTTCAATGATATGTAAAGCCATGAAAATAGAAGCGATTCCTAGTGAGTGAGCCTTTGGGCTTTCCAAAGTTAAGAGGTTAAGAAGAATCAATAAAGTAGGTTACAAATTAGAAGCCAATGAAGTAGGTGACCCAAAAGCCAAGTGAAGAAATTATTAAAGGGTATGAAAGCTACTAAACTAGCCAAGTGAAGATGAGACTAAGAATTGTCACATGGTGTTTTCATAAAACTTTAATTTCATATGTATTTGTACCACTACATATAATACTGTTGGTCTTCTAATTGGTGTAAGTCAAATTGGTATTTGTGAACTGGCATAGGAATTGTAATTTAATTTATAAACCTTTTATAAAATACCTACTATGTGTTAGGCATTGGTCCTGCTGCTTCATGCCTGTTGCTTAAACCTCAGCAGCCTTATCATATGGATCTAATTATCCCTATGATGCAAACAAAGTTGAAACTCCAAGAGTTTAACCTACCTACATTCAGTTTGTAAATCAAAGAGTAAGAATTCAAGCTTTGCCTGCAACTCCAAAGCCCTGGGCTTTTTCCAAAAACCTAACTGGAAGATAAATTTCTTTCTTTCTAGCTCAAATTAATAGTGGAATGAGGGAACTTAATTGCAAGGGAAAAGGTGAGAGCAGAGGTGGAGAGATAATCTAACCTTCACGAGAACAGGCTGAAGTTTAGGGAACACCTGGACACTGATTTTGCTGCTTACGAGATGCTTGCTGTAGCTGACTTTCAAATGCTCGGTGCTTTTTTTTTTTTTTTTTATAAATTAGCATCTGTTGTGTTATTATTTTTTTAAACCCAGCTTTAATTTTATTCACCTGTCTTCAGTATATAAGGGGGACGGGTAAGGATACAGTCAGATTCTTTACACAGGTTCTCACTTGAAGTTTATTTTTTTTTCATATTATTATGATTATTTTTTTTGAGACAGAATCTCACTCTGTTGCCCTGATAAGAGTGCCTTGGCATCAGCCTAATTCACAGCAACCTCAAACTCTTGGGCTCAAGCAATCCTACTACCTGGGACTACAGGCGTGCGCCAGGATGCCCAGCTAATTTTTTCTATTTTTAGTAGAGACAGGGGTCTCACTCTTGCTCAGGCTGGTCTGGAGAACTCCTGACTTCAAGTAATCCTCCCCTGCCTCCGTGGCCTCCCAGAGTGCTAGGATTACAGGTGTGCCGCCCTCTCAGTTGAAGTTTATTTATTTAAAGTTAACTAATTGTTTCATTTAATCATGGTAATCCCAGAATGAAAGTATTTCCATTTGTGGTGGGAGTGAGGGAAGTCACCAGGGGAATCTAAGCTAATTACAATACTTGGGAAGACCTGTGGTCTAGTGGAAAGTATGTAGTCTTTAGAATTGGAACAAGCTTTGAAGTTGGAAAGTATGAAGCACCGTGCTCAATTCTGGTGCTTTATAAATATTCAACAGACAGTAGCTATAATTATTGACATATATAAACTTAATAATGTCAGAAAGGTCAATCAAAACTTGTACACTCTTGGTGACCATCAGATTGAAGCACATCCAGGGTCTCCCATGTTCCAGTATGACAGGAAAGCTTGTGGTTAAATCCTGACTTCTCATTTTTTAAGGCTGCCCCACCCCCTAACATAAGCCTTATATTAGAAACAACCAAATTGTCTCACGGACTCAAGGCTTTTTCTAAAGCAAATCTATAGGGCAGCTTTTAAAGGAAAGTGAAAATATTTGGGGGTTGCTGACAAAGTATGAAAAATGGTGACCAAACTCTGGTTCGAGACTTGAGAGACAAAGTCAAAATTCTCTTCAGAATATTCTATAGTTTAATTTCAAGAACACTTTTTTAAAGAACTATAGTATAAAAGTATGGAACCTATAAGGAGCCTTTGCTAAGTACACGCAATTTCCTTAATCCACATAGCCTCTAGGTGGAGTACACAGGCATGGCACCTTTTTGAAAGATTCCTTTGCAGCTTCAGTATGACTCAGCTTAAAATATTTTTTAAAATACTAAATAAATGCTCAGTAATGGTACCCTGGAAGTGAAGTGTACCAGTGGAAGTAGGTGTATTCTTGACATCAGTATTTTAAAAACCCTGATGTGATTCAGCTGAGTTTTGAATGAATCCCAGTTAAAAATGGAACATAGTTTGGCCTCTTATGAATGGCTGGTTTCAACTATCCAATGTAAAGGCCCTGTAACAGCATCTTGAATCATTTTCCTTGTTCTGAGTTAACTCCTAAAATGGAAGGCATCACTTGGGAAATACCTGTAATTTGGAGAACTTCTAACGCCTAAAACACTGTTGTATAAGCCAGAATGGGTCAATCAATGGTTTTTCTTATATTTGCCCATTTTTATGTGCAATTTGGAATAAAAAGGAAAAATTGCTGACTTTTGGATATGAAAAATGGGCCTGCTAGCTGAAATGCTTTTATAGTAGTACTACGGGAGAATAATCAAATGATTTCAGAATAATAAGAATACTCTTTAATATTATTATCAATGGCCTATTTAAATATTAATTTTAATAAATGAATCATCCTTCAGAATATGCCCTCTATAAAATATATGTGCATTTATGCTTTATATATGTATTAAAACAACAGACGCATTAAAGTATGTGGTTAAACGAGTGAGACAGGGAAGGCGTTGAATACAGAGGACTGTTAAATTGTATATGTCTGTACAACTTTTTGAAAGCTTACTACAATGAACATATATTGCTTTTATAAAGTTAACACCCTACATAAGATACATTTTAAAGATTTTTAAAATAAAAATGCTTTACATGCCACGATTAGCCGAATAATTTTAAATACACTTTGTTAAATATACTTGTAAGTTCAAAGAAGCATGTCCCCTGTTGAGTTGTAAAATTAGCACTAATAAACTTTTTTCTCCTCAAATTTTTAAAATGAAATACTGGATTACTTTATTAAAATCTAAGAAAAGCAAAGATAAAAAACTGTCAAGTTTTAGCTTTGTAAACTTATTACTGAACACATTAAAAATACTTAGCTTTTTGGAAGACCTTAAACCGTATTTAGAAAAAAATACTAAAAACATTTGCATTGCCATCAGGATCTTACTATTAATTTCCTAGCCCGCGTTTGTGTTTTATGTTCAGAGTGTGTTCTGCATTTGTTTGGATGTGGAGTTATTTTAATTAGATTTCAACACGTTTTTGAAGAAAGTCGTGTTCAAGACTATTTAGAAGCCAGAGATGAAGTCCTGGAAATTATTTAAGTATCTTACTTATTTCTGCTCTTGGGTTAAATGTAACTTCCTAGCTTAGCTATATTTTACTTCCTGAGACAGAGAAGATTTTCGTCATTAAGGGAAAGGAGTCCCGGTTGGTCCGGAAGCCCGCGCACTAGCATCCCCGGGCGTCCCGCGCATCCTGGGCGCCGGCCGGGGAGGACCGGCCGGGAGGACCCAGGGCCCCCGGGGAGCGCCGGCGCCCGGCCCGCGGCGCGGAGGGGCCGAGCCTGCGCCCGCCTCCCCCGCTGGTTGGTCCAGGGAGCCAGAAATCAGCGCGAGGACAGCCTCGCTCTCCTCCCCGAAGCGGCCAGGCACGGCCGGCCAGGAGAGTACGGCAACTCTGCCGTCAGCTCCAGTAAGGAACGTGCCTTTCGCTCCGGGCAGGAAGGTGGGCGGCGGGGCGAGAGGGGGCGTCGTGACGCCGGGGTCGCGAGCCCAATTCTCCGCTCGGGGTAAGATGGCTCCGCTCCTAACTCGCCGG
>CAUYSK010095583.1:0-19454 GCA_963575035.1 Avahi laniger | reverse complement strand
AGGTAGAATTTCCCTCCCCTTTCTGGCTTCATGATTTTATGCCCCTTTGAGCTAGTCCTCTCTGAATCACTCTCATCTATACCAGCCAGTCTCTTTTCCTCTCACCTTCCACTTGCTCACCCAGCCAGGGAGCTCAGAGTGCAAGTTGGTGAAACAGGAGAATGAGCACCATCCTGGGGCATGCACCTGGGTTCAAATCTTGGCTCTGACCTTTATATCATCTGTGACCTTGAGAAATATCCTTAACCTCTCTGAGCCTCATCTGTAAAATGAGAGGGAACAGTGTTTCACAAGCTAGTGTGATAATTCAATTTATTTTGTACTGAAAGATTTATCCAGGAATCAGGTAGATGGAGATAAAATTTGTCTGTTTACTATCAATAAAGCTGAGTTTGACACTACAGTTTCAGCTATTGTCAGAACGAAGGTTTCAGATATAATCTTTAATGTAATTCCTCTGTGGAATGTCTGGCCTCCCCATAACAGGCTAGACTAGTGCATGGAGGAACTGAGAACGGGGAGTCTTAATAACAAGTTGCTCTGAAAAGTAAAGTAGGAAAGTAACCTAGGCAATGCATACTTAATACCTTACCTATTTCAGGAACTCTCTAAATGACGACTCCTCCCCTGGGGAGCATTGAAAGCAGGAGTGGAGAGAAGGGCTGCTTTCAAGAGAACAAAGCAAAGAGTCTATTGTATGGACCCAGGTGGAAACTCAAGATGAAGAAGAAAATATTTCCTCCTACACAAAAAAAGGCAGTAAATGGAAAGCCAGGTATAGGATGTTACATTATTTCAGGTTGGACACAAAGGGAGATTTGCTGCCGGATATAGTCTATAGGAAGAAGAGAAGACGTTGTCAGCACTCAATACTTTCAGCAGAACAAGCGAAGTTACAAAATTGAGCTAGTCCCCGATACTGCACAGGCACAGAGCAGCAAAGGTTTAAGACAAATCACTTCAGTTCTTGAATGAGTATGTTATGGATGGAGATAGAAAGTCTGCAAAGGGAATAATTTTGGGAATAAAAATACCTATTTTAAGCTTTTTCTGATTGTTTTTCCAGTGGTCGTTATCAGTATTGACTATCCTTCTCTTCTACCGCTTGATGCTTTGCCAGCATGCAAGTGTACTGCATGTTAAAATGTTTATTTACCTAATAGTCTTGCCGTAGAACACTCAGTCAAAAGGCATTATCCACCGAGCAAAGCAGTCAAGAGAGACTCTTTATACCAGAATACCCAAGTACTGTAACTTTAAATACTTCCTCACATATTATTATTTTAACATCATCATTATGCTGCTGCCTTAAATGAGATTTTCCTGCAGCTGGCTTTTTTCATGTGTTGTTTTTCGGTTATAATAGAATATAGTAGCTTCCAAGGACAAAAAATCAATATACACGGCTAAAAATACCTTGGTGTTATCTTAGCTTGCAGTTCTGACAGCTTTAAAAGGAGAGGAAAGAACAGTGGAGATGGGTTTTCAGGCCTTGGCATTTAGGATTCTGTTTGATGATTTCCAAATCAATGCACCAGAAATATCTGCTAACATCTCTCCAGAAGGACGGCTCTCCTGCCTGGCTTTTTCTAGCACAAAACCCATGCGAGAAACTGTACTGATGCGGTTCCGCTCTGCGTTTCTCCACGTCACCCCCTACTTTCAGATTTCTGCTCATAAGTCTGGGTGTGGTAAAGTTCCACAGAATGGGCGTGTACCTCTGCGTGTGGGGGATTAAAGCGGCGCGTATGTACTTAGTGTTCCCAGAAGCTTGATTTCAAAAATTAGGGGAGGCTGGGAATTATGCCCAGAAAAATAAGAAAAAAAAATTCCCTTTCTCAGTCCCCTTCTAGGCCATGAGGAACTTCGTTTTTTGGGATTGGTCCAAACTGTTCTCTGGCTTGCAACATTTTCTCAAATGAGAGAATTTATTTTCTAGTAAATATCCCTTCACTACTGCTGACAGGAGAAACTGGAAGTTGACAAGGGTTGAAATCAAATTTAGTATGATTTAGTTTAAAAAGCATTTACTAACACCCTTCCTTGTGTCCAGTGTTTACTCAGATCCTGTGGGGAACATAAAAATTCAGTAGGACTCTCACTCCTTTACAAACAATTTAACATGCAAATTGTTTGCATCAAAGTATGAGTCTCCAGTGAGATTGTGGCAGGAATTCAAAGGAGATTCTATCTGGGAGACCATCTGGATTGGCTTTTTAGAGAAGGTAGTGGGTGTGATGGGTCTTTAAGGGTGAATAGGATTTGAATAAAGCAGGGACCAACATGTGAGGCAAGCTGAAAATAGCAATAATGGGTCCTTCTGGAAGAGCTGAGAAAAGTAGGGGCTGGATTTGTTGTTTCTGGTTCTTTAGGGCAGTTGCTTAAATGCCATGTTGAACCAGAATTGAATATAGTTTTAAGAAATGAGCTCTGAACTAAGACAGGTCTGGTTTTAAACCCAGATTCTCATCTTCATTTTTGGATAATTTACTTAACCCTTATTAACCTCAGGTTCATGAAATAGGTAAACAAAAAATACCATGTTAGGTGCTATTAAAGAGACAATGATATCATTTATTCATTCAACCAATATTCTTAACGCCTACTTTGTATCAGACACATAGAATTTTTAAAGTTCTCAGCACTAAGGTATAAGTTTAAACAGAAGAACCAAAAATGATGAAAATTGTCCAAGGCATGGTAACCAATCAATAAATGATAGCTCTTAATTTAATGCTCTAAGGTTCATGAGAGAGAAGCGGAGGTTTCCAGAATTGTGATTAAAGGACATAGATCTGTCCTGAGGGAGTCTGGTGTTGTTGGGGTGGGCAGAGAGACCAGCTGAGGAGCTATAGTAGCAGTCCCCACGATGAGAGTGTCAACTACAGTGGGGGCAGTGAATAAAACATGCTGAGAGGAGGGGTTCAGTATGGGACACCACCCCCAGAATTCTATGCCAACATATGCAGAAAGAGTTCAGAGTTTGCACACCCACCCATTGTGAAAGAACCATCACTACACTTACCATTGAGTATGTATTACGGCATCTTGACCTTTGGTTACTTCTGAGAACAGCAGTTTTCCTAGGATCTCAGCAGGGAAAGGGCTTATAAATAAACCATTTTGCTTGTTCGCTGAACTGGACTTGTCACACGGGATGATGTGCTGACTCAGGTGATGCTGAGTAAGTTGGGATGTTAACATGAAGGGCTTAGAGGGGAAAAGGAAAAACACTGCTCTCCCCTTAAATCAAAGGAAGTAAACTTGAGGAGGCTGTGGTTTCAGCTCATTAAAAGATCCTCAGTGCATTCAACAAATGCCTTGTCAAGAGTTTTATTATCGACAAAGGGATTCTCTTTTCTCTAACTGTATATACCTTAAAGCCTAGCAAATTGCTTGTTTTAAAAGTAAATAAACCACCTGATCTCCTCCCTCCCTGAAATTATAGGACTTCTTGATTTTTTATGAGTCATAGGTACACTTGGAAGAAGAAAGCAAAAACAATGGTCTTAGCAAACAGGGTTTAAGGAGCTCTTACTATTCACAGGAAAACTTACCATTTGCTGGGTGCGTTATCCACATCAGAATTAATGAATTCAATTAACAATGTGCAGAGAACCTAGTGTATGTCCCACTACAATGGGCCCCAGAAACTTAGCTAGAAATAAGAGAATACCTGTCATCAAGGAAAGACCAACACCATCTTAAAGCAGAAGCTCACAAGAAAATGCTAAACCATGTTGTCCCAATAGAATGTAGATAAAAGCCTGACCAGGGTCTGCTCTCCACCTGCATCACTCTCCCTCTCTTTGTATCCTGGTAATTCTCAAGAAAAAGTTCAAATCTTTGACCCATCCTTCTATTTTCCAAGGTAGAATTTCCCTCCCCTTTCTGGCTTCATGATTTTATGCCCCTTTGAGCTCGTCCTCTCTGAATCACTCTCATCTATACCAGCCAATCTCTTTTCCTCTCACCTTCCACTTGCTCACCCAGCCAGGGAGCTCAGAGTGCAAGTTGGTGAAAGAGGAGAATGAGCACCATCCTGGGGCATGTACCTGGGTTCAAATCTTAGCTCTGACCTTTACATCATCTGTAACCTTAAGAAATATCCTTAACCTCTCTGAGCCTCATCTTTAAAATGAGAGGGAACAGTGTTTCACAAGCTGGTGTGATAATTCAATGTGATTTTATATAGATAGATGTATGATTGTATTTTGGGTAAAACTCTTAAACTGTATTTTTTCCCTCTAGTCTCACACCACAACTATCATCAACACAGAAGATGACTTCTGTGACCAAATGCATGGGACTTCCTCCCCAGCAACAAAGGAGCAGTCATTTCTGCAGCAGACATTAGTTGGATGTCCTCCAATTGAATTCCAACTCTATCTACCCAGAGACAGCATTGGGTCCCACTGGTTGAGGACCCAGTCCCCAAGACTCATACCTCCCTTCCACTGGTAACAATTCTGGTCCTGCAGAACTTCTGACTGACTGGCTTCAAGTTGGAGTTCTCTAGACCCCTCTTCAGGTTCAATTAATTTGTTAGAGTGGCTCACAGAACTCAGGGCAAAACTTATGTTTACTGGTTTATTATAAAGGATACTGCAACGGACACAGATGAAGAGATGCATATGCGGGGCGAGTTGGGGGAAAGGGGTGCAGAGTGTCATGCCTTCCCCAGGGCGAGCCACACTCCAGAAACCTCCACGTGTTCAGCTATCCAGAGCTCTCTAAACCCAGTCCTCTGGGGTTTTTATGGAGGCTTCATCACATTGGCGTAATTGACAACCACTAGAAATGTGGTTGAACAAAAAGTACAAGGTCTAAACCCAGCAAAGCCTGTCTGTTCAGACTTTTCTTGGCCTCTGTGTGCAGACTTCCTTGCTCCAGGATATGGGGCACGAACTTCTCCGGAATGAGGATCTTTTGACCCGCAATCAGATTAGAGTCCTGCCTTGGGCCGGTGAAAGGAGGACAGGAGAAGGTCAGAGAGATTCTGTGTTCTGAGGCCTGCTCCCAAGGCCTAGCAAACCCAGGAGTTCAAAGGAGGACTTGAACTTGTTTTATAATAACAAAAGATTGTAACAAAGGCTATGGGAGTTATGAGTCAGGAACAGTGGACAAAAACATGTATATGTAACACCACAGATAGATGATGATATACATACATGCATCGATATAAAATACAGGCGTGTATATATTTGCATATATAGATATCTACATATATAATTAAAAACAAATCACAATCTATATTTATGTTAATTATGAATTAATTTGTCTATTTACCATTCTGTGTCTTGCCACAAAATTGCAAGCTCCACCAGGACAAAAAAATGTTGTTGTTCAATTTTCAGTGCTTAGTAAAGTGTCTGGAACACAGTAGGTATTCAATGAATATTTTTCTAATGAATGGATGAATTGTTGATGCACAATAAATATTAGTTTGTTTCTGAGCTTCATGCAGACATTAGAGATTTTTTATTCCTGTTCTCCAGCTGTGACCTATTGGAGGAAAATTGCATAATCATGCTAATTGACTTCATAACAAATTTATGATTTCCAATCTCAGCCAGGCTCTAAGTGTTTCTTGATAATCTTTTAAATGTGTCTACTCAATTTCCTTCCATTTGTCCAAAGCAGCTGATTCTAGTGTCACGTTTTTCCTTAGTTCTTCAGTCCTCCTGTTCACCCTCCCTTATACCCACCTACAGAGAAAAATAAGAGTCTCAGACTTCACTCAGCCTTTCTCGTTCTCCTGTCTCCCTTTAGACCTTGCTCCACCTCTCTCCTACTTTGAATTTCTCATCTTCCCCTCTGTCTATAAGATAACACCCCTGCTAATAATCTCTGATAAAATTTCTAACAGATAATAACTCTTACTGGTTTCACATATTTGAAGGGAAACAAAGGCAGACTATAAAAAATAAAGAATGAATGGTATTAATAGTTCCTTAAATATTAACATGTACTAGCATGAAACTTGCAAGTGAGCAAGAATCTTGGCCTGAGATTACAAAAACTGCTTTTAATTAACAAGGCTATCCTTCTTGGCACCACATAGCCACTGGGATCTAGAAGAAACAAAATATGAATATTAGATGGCAATAATATCTCAGATTTACACAATCCACTAAAATGATGTTTGCACACCATTGAACCACATGACAATCCTTTAAAGATTGGGGTGCAGGGGTTACTACCCACATTTTATACACGAGGATATGAGGCTCAGAGGATTGAAATGACTTGCTCAGAGTCACAGCCTTCATCACTTTCATCGGTGCATCTGGGCAGCAGATCTTCTTACTCTAAACCTCAGGCTCTCTCCACCACATAAGGCTGACCCCCGCTGGCCTTAGTCCACGTGACAGCGTCATAGACTTCTACTTTAACGTTCTAATTTTTGACCTAGTTCTTTCTTTCATGACTGGATCACTAAAAGGCTGTGATCCCAGACACATCTAGCGTAATGGCTAAGTACACAGTCTCAGGAGCCAGGCTGTCTGCTTTCAAAGCCTGTCTATACCGCTCACTAGCTGTGCAATGTTTGGCAAATTCCCTAATCTAGTTGTTCCGCATTTGTAAAATGGAAGTATTAACGTCTGAATATCATACATTTGTCTGAAGGTAAAATGAATCAATACAGGTAAAGCACTTAGAACTGACCCTGGAACACAGTTAGGAGTCAATATATGTAAACCACTCTTACGTACCCAAGGACAGTGTGATGAGGTTTTCCTTTCCTTTTCCTTCCTCTGTGTAACAGTATGGCTCACTCTAAACAGTAGGTGGCCAGATACACATGTATCAAGAGCCTGGTAAGTGCAACCTTATTTTCCTTTTGCTTTTTTTCGATGCACTTAGTTTGAAATATTGATGCAATTTCTCCACTCTGCCTTGGCAGATTCTTTAGCATCGTGAGTCACTACCAAGGTGCACCAGGGCCGATCCCCTTTACCTCCATATAAAGCTTTCTCCTGTCCTTGCCCTCAGACATGATCAAGGGCAGTGTGACAAGAAGAGATTCCAGGAATGGCCCTTGAGGTCCTGAGCCTCAGTCTCTGAAACTTGTGAATTTCTCTTGTAATTGTGTTATGACACATGGCACAGTTAACCTCAAAGGGAAAGTATCCAGGTGGCCCTAATCTAATCACACGAGTCCTTAAAAGAAAAGAAATTTCTCCAGCTGGTTACGGAAGTGGAAGGCAGAAGCAGTCGGAAGGATTCGAACCGCGAGAGGGACTGGTATGCTTTTGCCTGTTGGAAGATGTGAGGGACTGTATGGGCAGCTTCTAACAGCCAGAAACAGTTCCTGGCAAGAAGCCTTGTCCGCCTCGTCGCGACACCTGAGTAGAGCCCAGTTGAGCCTGGCTGAAGCTCCCGACCTACAAAACCATGAGATAATAAGCGAGAGTAGCTTCAAAGTGTAAAATCAGTGATCATTGTTCCGGCAGTGATAGAAACTAATACAGCCAGGAACCTGCCAATTCACTCTCAGGAAAGTCTTTGTGCTGCCTGAAGGGAGCTAAACCCGAGGTGCTTTCCTTATTACTTGGAAACAAAAATCTGTACTCTGAAGCTGATGCTTCCCTTGGGTGCCTAACAACTGGGAATGCGGAGAAAGGAAAAGAAAGAAGTTTCTGAGACATAGACATTGCATAATGGGGGCCTGTGGGTGAGGTTTTGCACTTCGGCCACAACACTACTGCTATTTGTGCACAGCATTTGTAGAAATATTTTTAACTTATACTTTGGGTAGATGAGTTTGTAGAGAAAAGTGTTAAGAGTATCAGCTCTGGAGTCAGATGTCTTTTGCTACCACTGGCCAAGGATGTAACCTTGGGTAAAAAACTTTGCCTTGCCAATCCTTATCCTTCATATCTGTAAAATGGGGCGAGTAACAGCACTTAATTTCATGTTATTTCTTGAGAGAGAATGTTTATGAAGCACATCCTTCGACGCCTGGCACCTATTAAGTGTTAACTAAATGGTTATAATTATAATTATTCATGTATTCATTCAAAAAGTATACATCAATCATTTACTGTGCGCCAGGCATTGCTAGGCAATGTGAAAATACAAATATGAATAAGGAATAGCCTCCACCCTTAAAAATCTCTCACTGCAGTATAATGTGCCCATATGTATCCTATATACATTTACTCATATATGTAAATTTTCCTGTGTGTGTGTATGTTGGGGGCGCCAGTGGTGTGAATTCTTTTTTTCTTTTTTTTATTTCAGCATATTAGGGGGTACAAACGTTTAGGTTACATACATTGCCTTCGCCCCACCCGAGTCAGAGCTTCAAGCGTGTCCGTCCCCCAGACGGTGCGCACCGCACCCATTAGGTGTGTATATACTCATCCCCCCTTCCCCTTCCCTGAAAGTGCAAAAGAACAAAGTACTACATTCAAGCCTAAGGGGGCCTGGAGGTTGCAGACCCAGCTATCCATCTTTCTCCGTCCCCTCGGAGGTGGGTGGCTGTTTACTTCTGGGAACACTGATGATATGGCTATTAAATCATTTCGAGTGGTAGAATTGGGAGGTCCCAGCAAGGCCTTCCCTAACACCCACCCTATTCTGGCACAAAGAGGGGTGTTATGCCTCATACATACCAACCAGCAGGCCGCAGGAAAAAGGCTCCCCATGCCAAATAGTTTCGCCCAGTCCTCCCCTTGAACAGGGGAAGCAAAAAATGATCCATCAGCCTGGTTGTCTAGGAATCCTAGAGCTGCTCGAAACAGACCCATCAGTTGAAAGGATAAATATTTACTCTGAGCTCATCTGAATAACCCAGAAAAGGGACTCTGTTTTTTATCAGTAATAAAAAACACTCCCACCTAAGCTTGGATTTAGAGCTTTTTGTCTTTCAATTTTGCCTGCCTAGAATCACTCCAGCTTCCTGTGCGAGACTAGATCAGGATTTCCTCCTGGCCTCTGAGCTATGCGGGGGGTTGGGGGTGCATGTGAGCACAAAGGGGATGTTCTGACAGGCGAGACCTGTTTTCTTTTACTGCGAAAAGTATGTGTGGCCTCAGTCTGGCTCCTCATACACAGGTAACTGGAATATTTGCCCTTGGGAGAGAAGGCGCAGAATGTTCTCTTAAAGTGCTCCAACTGGTGAAATAAGAGATTTTAAATAAACAGCTTTGGAGGGACCCCATTTCCTGAGCTATGCTTTGATCACATGACAACAGCGCCAGTGAAAACACTGTTATCCTTTCAAGGGAGATGTTCCAGAAAGGACTCCTGCCTGGGTCACAGAGGTGAGGGTTTGGGAGGAGGGGGGTAGAATGGAAGAATGAAAGGAGATGGGGTGGGGCTGTTCACGGACAAACCTGGGGTGTTTGTCTTTCACACCCTCCCACCCTACTTTCCCTTCTGCATCCCTCCCCCACCCTCTTTCTGAAAGCAAGACCGATGTGGCAGAAAGAGCTCAGATTCTGGAAGCAAAATAATTGTCTTCAAACGCAGCCCCAACTTACAGCTTCAAGGTTAGTAGACACTCAGAAAATGCTAAATGAATAAAAAGGTTCCATCATTCTTTCCACCATGCAGATGATTCTTATCTGTTTTTTGTTTATTTGTTTTAAGAGACAGGGTCTCACTGGACAGGGTCTCACTCTGTCACGCAGGCTGGAGTACGATGGCAGAATCATAGTAGGTCACTGAGCCTTGAATTCCTGGGCTCAAGTGATCCTTCTGCCTCAGCCTCCCAAGTAGCAGGGCGCCACCATGCCCAGCTATATGGATGTTTTTTAACCCTTTTGAGCTTCAGTTTCTATTAATATATTTGCATAATGGGGATAGTAATGCTCAGCTCTAGGGCTGTGTATGGGTAAATAAGCAAATGGTGTATATACCTAGTACAGAGACTGGTGGATTTTGTGGCCCACTAAGTGTTAGCAGAAATCTTAACATTAAAAGATGTCCAATAAAATAAAATAAAATAGAATAAAAAGATGTCCAAAGACAGAATTACAACAAATTTAGTTATAAATCTAATTGGCTTTTATTCACAATTCATAAATTGGAGTAGCCTACATTCTGTAAAGTAGAATGACAACTTCCACTCGTCAATAGCAGAATAGTGGGTTTTGTAAGATGGGAACAAATAAACACAACAATAGCAAAAAAAAAAACTAATTTTTTAATATCGGGTTAATTTTTATAAGGTTTAAAGCAGGGAATTCTTTCTTATTACACTGACTCAGTAGACTGGAATCTCCTGTTTTCAGGGTGGGGGAGTCTGTTTTCAGTTTTATCTGCTTTCTTACAGTTTCAGTTAAATTATGTGGCATTTAGCATGAGCGATTCCATTTTGGTTTGGGCTGGTCTGTTGCAGCCTAGAGTAGGAGCTCAGTCCAAAACAATAGCTTCACGTAATTTTGATTAACAAGGGCTCTGGAAAAATCACAAATGTATTTTGAAATTGTCAGTCCAAAGGCTTAGTTACTCAGGTTTTGCAGAAGCAGCTCAGCAGGCCTAGAGCAGGTGGAGATAAACATCCTCCGCTGAGGGTTTTTGATGCACTGAGTCAGTGGCCTTCCAGCATCTCTGTTATTCAGACCCATGAACTCCAGGGATATTTTGTATCCTGTAGACATGATCTACAGGGAATTGCCAATGCAGCAACAGAGATCAATGAGAAAGCACTTCTTATTCCTTAATCTAACAATAAAAATACATTCTGCCTCTCTTACCACAGTGGAAACTGCTGAATAATTCCCGAACGCAGTTTATGCACCTATAGTAGTACAGTCATATGTCACTCAACGAGGAGAATATGTTCTGAAAAATGCATCATCAGGCAATTTGGTCGTTGGGTACCAATATCACAAAGTGTACCTATACAAACCTAGGTGGTATTGCCTACTATACACCTAGGCTGTATTGTGTATAGTACATTGCTCCTAGGCTACAAACATATAGCATGTTACAATCTGAATTCTGTAGGCAATTGTAACACAATGGTAAGTATATGTATATCTAAACATATCTAAACATAGAAAAGGTACAGTAAAAATACGGTATAAAAGATAAAAAACAATACACTGGTATAGGGCACTGTTAAACTTCCAGGAGCGGAAGTTGCTCTGAGTTAGCGAGTGAGTGGTGAGTGAACGTGAAGGCCGAGGACGTTATTGTACACTACCGTAGGCTTTATAAACACTGTACACTTAGGCTACACTCAATTTTTAAAACAAATTTCTTTCTTCAGTAGTAAATTAACCTTAGCTCAGGGTAACTATTTTGCTTTATACAATTTTATTTTTTTAACTTTTTGACTCTTTTGTAATAACATAGCTTAGAACACAAACACATTGTACAGCTGTACAAAATATTTTTTATTTATATCTTTATTCTATAAAGCTTTATTCTATAAGCTTTCTTCTATTTTAAAAAATGTTTATTTTTTGTTTTTAAACTTTTCTTGCTAAAAACTAAGACACAAGCACACACATTAGCCTAGACCTGCCTGGGGCCAGACTCGTCAACATCACTGTCTTCCACCCCCACGTCTTGTCCCCTGGAAGGTCTTCAGGGGCAATAACATGCCTGGAGCTGTCGTCTCCCATGACAGCAATGCCTTCTTCTGGAACACCTCCTGAAGGACCTGCCTGAGGCTGTTTTACAGTTAACAATTTTTTTTTATAAGTAGAAGGAGTATACTCTAAAATAATGATTAAAACATATATAAGCCAGTAATATAATCATTTTTATCGTTATCAAGTATTATGTACCATATGTAATTTTGTGTACTATACTTTTATATGACTAGCAGCAGAGTGGATTTTTTCACACCAGTATCACCACAAACATGTAAGTAATTTGCTGTATTTTGATGCTATGATGTCACTAGGCAATAGGAATTTTTCAGCTCCATTATAAACTTATGGGCCCACTGTCATATATATGGCTCATCATTGACCAAAGTACATTACTGTATACTCATAAATGTTCAATTCGCTTTTTAAATAAAATTAATTAATAGATAAAAGAATGAATGAATGAATGTAAAAATATAACAATAAACTTCTATAATATCTTGGGAGGCTTATAATGTACCTTTTAAATTTTCCCCATTCTGTGGGTCACTTAGCCTGCAGGTAGCTGCGGAGTTTCTCTGGCTGCTTTGCCATTATATAGGAGCTTTGAGCTACCATTGATGCTGGCAAGAGAATTTGCATGGCCCAGCAGTAGCTGGAGAGGTGTTTGAGGAAGAGAAGAAAGCCTGGTTCTCTCTATCAATGTTGTTGTTGTTGTTGTTGCATAATGATGCTAATCTTGCTCTCATCTTTGTATCTGTCTTGGTTCACAACTGTATTTCTTCCTGAATCGGAGAAATTGAAACGCCTTGTACCAGGGATGGGGAACCTGAGTCCTTAAGGTCACATGTGGCCTGCTAAGTCCTTAGTATGGCCTTTTGACTGAATCCAAATTTTGCAGAATAAATCCTTTCATTTTTTATTAATACATTTTGTTTGTCTTTTACATTTTTATTTTATTTTTTGAAAAGAATGTATTTGTTTATAGCAGCACAATTCAAAGATGTGGAAACAATCCAAGTGTGTTGCTCCATGAATTAATATAAACGTGTTTGCAGACAGGATTTGTCTTAGGAGTTTTGCAGAGCTTTGCCCTGAAGGAATATGTGAAAACGTGTTGGTTTGCATTTCAAATGCTGTTACACTTGGAAGGGCATCTCTGAAAGACAGTAGTGGCTGTATCCCACAAGGCGCCACGTTTCTCAGACCTAAAGGTTTGGATTTGCTTTGAAAAGCAAAGTGAATCTTTTAAAAACTACAGGGTGAGAGCTGACAATGGAGTGCCCCCTGGAACAGACAGCTTGCTGAATGGCTAGAAGCAAAGCTCTTGTTTGAACACTCCAGACTACCTGTCTCCATTCACAACAACCTAATAAATATGGAGCCAACATATCTCTGTTTAACCCCTCTGTTAAGTGATAAATTTACCTTAGAATGTAGAAGTTAATCTTTGAAAGATTTTATAACCATTTGTTCACACAGATACAATTAGTTAAAGGATCTGTAGAAACCTTTTGAAAATCTGTTAACCTGAGAGGAACTGCCTGTTGTTATGTAAATCTATTACCCCTGGCAATTAATCACTATTCCCTATAAGTTACCATGTAGGACCTCATTCAGGGCTTTTTGAGACTCACGGAGAAGGTCTAGGCCCCCTGAGATCCCTCTTTGCCTATAATCTTTATAAACTTATAAAACTATATCTTTGTCTCTGTGTATTCTTTTATTTCTCCTATTTTCCATTTTTCTCTTTTATTTTTTTATCCCTTGCAACTCTACCAAAGGGACCCGGTGTTTTGCTGGGAGATTAGCTACCTCCCCGCACAAGTGCATGAGCGGATTAATAAAATGGGGGTATATATACACCATGGAGTACTGCTCAGCCATAAAAACCATAGCTGCATATGGTAAGGTAGGGGAAGAGAGAGATAAGCTAAAACCAGAACTGTTCACTTGGTAAACAAAATTCAGTGGAAATGTAATATAACCAGGATTTTCTGCATTGGAGAATAAAATTATTTCATAGCTTTAGTTCCTCCCCATAGCAACAAGATTCTTTAAGTAAGAGATGACCTCAGATTAAAGATCAAGTCAAGGGCTTGACTATACAAGTCGTTGTTAAGATCCCTAAAAAATTTAAAGTTATACTTAACAGACCCTCTCAGCTAGACAAAATTGCTTCTAAAAATCTTAGTTGCATGTTTCTATAGAAGCCTAATCTCAAAACAGCTCTTAAGTGTAAGGGGAAAAGGCTATTTCAAAAGAATTGTGTGTGTGGGTTTCGACTAATAGAGTAAATGTAATGCAATACATAGCAAACCGAAGAAAGTTTTAAGGGAGTTACACAACCTAAGATTAAAGGTAATGGAGACTATCCTTTGACCCCTTCCACCCTTCTCTTTTTTTCGATAAAAAGGCTGACAAAATCACTAAACTACAAATTTTTTTCTGGCATGAGGTGCAATCAAAGAGCATAGGCAAACAAGAGTTTATAAAACAAATATCAGTGAGCAAAACCACAGTAGAGGCTCCTGGCAACACATGCATGGCTGTATTTTGTGATTTCTATAAACTAATGACTATTTTTATTTCCTCCCATTCCTTTCCTTTTGGAACAGAAGTATCTATTAGTTTTCCTGTTCCTTTGTCACCATTGTTTGTTAATTATATGAAGGTAGATAATTTGTCTTTTAGTTCTCATGACTCTGTGTCAATAGAAATCATAGCCAAGGAGCTTGACTCAAAAAGGTTCCTCTGTATCTAGACCTAATTCAGATTATGGTATTAGCAGCTTTGAGTCTGTTATCATGATTGAATAATATTTTAGGGCTCTCAGTACGGAGTTAATATATTTTGCATGTTAGAGGGACATAAACCAGGGGTCCAGAGAAAATACTGTGGTGGGTCTCTTATGTGCCATGTCTCCCTGTATGCATGCCCTTCCATAGAGACTCTGGGCTTGGCAATGTGACTTATTTTTATCAATGGAACATTAGGATATGTGATGTAAGCAATCATTTGAAAAGTGTCTGCGTGTTGGGGCTTGCTCTGCCTTGCTGCTCAGGACTCTGCACCTGTATGAACAATCCCAGGCTAGCCTGTTGGAGACACATGGCCTGGCTGAAAGCCAGCACATGCCACATAGGTGCTAGTTGATCTTCTAGATAACTGAAACTACATCAGTGATTCAAGAGGCCAAGCAGAAGAACTGCATAGCCCACACTGTTGACCCATTGTTTCATGAGAATATGATAGTTATTTTAAAGTACTAGGGCTTGAAGCATTTGGTTACTCCATAAGGGCATATGTGGCTTCTCTGGGGCAAAGATATTAAATTGAGATATGAAGGTTTAGTGGAGATTAATTAAGCAAGGGGGAAGAGGAACAGTATTCCAGAATAGCATGGATAAAGAAGAACCTGAGGAAGACAGGTAAATGGTGAGTTTGAGTTGCTGGAATAATGTCTAAGTGGCTGGAACTAGAAGTGTGGCAATAGTAGGAAATAAATTTGGTGAGGCAGAAGTAGCCAGATTACTCATGGCTTCTATATCCATTTGCTATTGCCATAATACTGCTATGTGATAAACCACTCCACAATTCATTGTCTAAATGTAAATACTACCCATCACACTTCTGCCATCAAGTTTGGGATCAGCTGCTCTAAGCTGAGCTCAGCTAGACAGCTACATTTTGGATATGGGTGAGGCTGGGCTTGGCTCCTCACTGTGGTCTGGACTCCAGGTCTCTTCTACAGTTCTCATTCTTAAGCCCAGGCTGAAGGGGCAGTAGCTACCTGGAAAACTCTTCTCATGGTGGTATCAGAGGTGCAAGAGAGAATCCTAACCACGTAAACACACCTGAGATGTTTGCATCTCATCTGCTAGTATCCTATTGGCCAAGGCAAGTCACATGGATAAGCCCAAAGTCAAGGTCCAGGAAGTACATTCTGCTTACCAAAATTTACAAGGAAATACATTGCACAAAAGCAAGTCATGTTGTTCATAGCAGCATTATTTACAGTAGCCAAAAAGTAGAAACAATCCAAATGTCCATCAATTAGCAAATGGATTTTAAAAATCCTTACTCATATGATAGAATACCCTTTGGCTTTAAAAAGGAACAAAGCACTGATACATGTTACAACATAAACTTCAAAAACATTATGCTAATGAAAGAAGCCAGATACAGACACAAACGACTACTGTTGTTTGGTTTCATTTACATGAAATTTCTAAAAAAGACAAATCCATAGAGACACAAAGTGTAGCAATGGTTGCCTAGGGGTAGGAGTGGAAATTGACGCAAACGGGCACAAGGAAACTAGGCTGATGGAAATATTCTAAAACCGGATTTAGGTGATGGCTGCACAACTGCATTAATTTACTAACATTTTTATAGTATATAAATTATATCTCAATGCAGGTATTAAAATGTGAAACTAATGGAATAAATGATACTAAGGCATTACGCTTATAACAATGAGACATTTTCAAAGGAATTATTAAATGATTGACTTTATTCAATATGGAAGTACTTGCAAAACTCTAGCTACTGTCTTTTTTTAAGCAATTTTTGAAGTTAAACTTTTTTCTTCTGAAGTATTATAGCTAATGCGTGTGGTGTGCACCGTCTGAGGGATGGACACACTTGAAGCTCTGACTCCAGTGGGGCAAAGGCAGTGTATATAACTTAAACATCTGTACCCCTGTAATATGCTGAAATAAAAAATAAAAAAATAAAAAATGTCCACATGAAAACTTGTAAAAAAATAAAGTATTATGCAGAAATTTAGTATTATTTTCTTTAGTTATTCAGCTTTGCCTGTAAATAATAAACATTTAAAATTTTTCCTTTGAGCTACTGCATTTTAAGTTAGTGCATGTGGTAAAAGAAAAAAAAATTGGCACACATAAAAGCAGCTGCAATTAATGAAGCATGCCCTACTTATTGACTTTTCATATAATGTGTGCAACAGAAACATGCTCTTACAAACAGGTCAAGAACTGCAAAATGTTCACTAATTGCTGGAATTTATTCTTCTGTTTGGAATAAAAATGGATTTAACAATCAGAATAGCTATTCAAGGGGTAATAGAAGCAGGAAGGAGGGGCCTCTGTTATTAGCTAATCTAGCAATTATCCCCAAATCGGAGCTTGTGTTCTACATGAATATCAACTGAGTTTGTTGAGGAGGTGCAGCTGGAGAGGTGAAAACAGCTGCCTACTCTAATGCAAAATTCCTTTGGTTAGGAGAATGCATTAACATTAATCCAAGAGATCGAGGATGAATTCAATTCCCTAAGTGGAAAAATGCCGAGTTCTGTCACAGGCCAGCAGCAATTCCTTGCACTTCCTTGCCAGCACATGGAGAATGTGCCTGCCATGACATCATCTCATTTGTGAACTCCAAGTTATTGTTTGCAACTTAAGTATCTACACTGAAACCAGGTGACAGTGCCTGAGATCCTGGTCCAGGGTGAGCTTAGAAAATTGTTTCCTCTCTACCTTATCTTTCTAGTAAGAGACTCAGAAGGAAGTTATGAAATGAAGAATGAGCACAAAAATAATGGAACATCACTTACATCTTAAAAAATATCACAGGCCTTGCTTCTGAGTTAATGTTTATTCAACAAGTATTCATGAAGAGCTTTCACGAACCCCATTCTTCTGCTAGATGTTGTATTCATATTATCTCATTCAAACAACTGCCTTGGAAGAAATTCTGGTTGTGGTCCTTAAGAAGTTCACATTATCATTTGATTCTCACAGTTTGGTGAAGTCTGTATCATCGCAACATACGTTCAAGAGGTCAGGAATCCGAGGCTCATACTCTTAAGTGTCTTTCCCATGATTGCAAATGGTTTGGAGAGAGAGGCAGACCTAGTCAAATACTGATCCTATTGCCTCATAGCTCTGTGACTTCGGGCGTGTTTCTTTATCTCTCAAAGCTTCAGAGTCACCATCTGCAAGGAAGTGTATTAGTCCACATTTCTTGAGTTTAAATGAGAAAATCCATCTTGATCCCACTTCGATCTCCATCTACTGTCCTAGTTTTCTTCTTCCTTTTACCAGCAAAATTTACTTAAATAATTCATATACTTAGTCTCCAATTTTTCTCCAATTTCCTCTTGAACTTACTCAGTTTATGATCACTTCTCAATAACTCCACCAACACTGCTTGCTGTGGTTAACAATGGTCTGCTCGTTGCATGATTAAAGCATCCTCCTTGCTTGTCTCCTACCTTCCGTGCTTGTCCTGTTGCAGTCTGATTCTGCCAAATTCTAAATCAGATTAGACTAGTCCTCTGTAAAGCCCTCTGTTTCTCATCTTGTGTAGAATAAAAACCAAAATATTTCAAGAACCATTGAGGCTCTCTTCCGTGCACTCTCTAATCTCTGATCTCATTTCCTATCACTCATCCCAGGCTCATCCATTTAGACCTTACTATTGTCTTGCTGATCCTAAAACAAGCCAGGAATCATCCTTCTCCTTTTCTTATGGAAATTTCATTTCATTGTTTTCTCTCCATGATAAATTCTTTTCCCTATAATCCACATGGATGACTTCCCACCTTCTTATTCAAATGTCAAAAACGCCTTCCCTAACCATCCTATTTAAATCTGCAACCCCTCTATGCTCTATACCTCTATCTGCTGCACACACACAATCATTATCTCTTTCTTGGCTTTATTTTTGTCCAAAATACCTACCATTCTTTTGTGTACTGTATCTTTCCCCACTGCAATGTGAGCTTCATAAGAACAGGGTTTGGGGACACTATTGTTCACTGCTAAATCTTTAGTACCTAGAAAAACCTGGTGTATAGTAGTGTTTAATAAGTATTTTTTGGCTAATACATATTATGCACTTTGCATGACATGTAGCATATATTAAGTACTCAATAAATGGCAGGCTCTATTATTATTTTATGCATATGTATAAATTAGGAAGTAAATAAACTTAGAGAAAGCATTGTCCTGAATAACTGTCCTGAATTTCCATGTTGCTATTTTGATTTCAATTTGCAACAACATTGATGTGTAGCAAAGTTTTAGGTTCACTTCTGTACCAATTCTGCAACTGTGTATGTGGAAGCCTTTCAGAGTTCTCTATAAAATGTCTTCTTATTGATATTACATGACAAGAAAGGTTTTAAAGAATTCCTTGTATTTTTGCTTGCAGGAGAAAAATTTCCCACCCCTGCTGCCTTGTGGAATCATTTCATCCTGTCTTTATTACTGTTTCACATTCTCAATGCCCCCTCATTCTCAGTTCTTTCCTATCTTATTCCATCAGCATAGGGAATGTCCATGGACTACCTTCGACAGGTTGGACAGATGGTTTGTAGAGCCATTGAACTTAACTGCTTATCCGCATATTACACTTCTCAGGCTTATTTTGGGACTCTAGTTGCTTCATATATTTGACTTACATCCTAAACCTGGTAAGCTTCTGGGTTCTCTTTGTCCCTTTCCAAATACAATGCTTTGGACCCACAGTTTAAATAATAAATAGTTGTTGAATTAGCAAAGTGCTAATGAAAGCAATTGAAACATAAGAAACATAAAAAAAGACAGAGGAAAACAAATACTTATTGAGCATTTATCTTGTGTAAGAAAGGAGGCAAAATATACAAGGGATAAAAAGCACAGTCCCACCTCTGTGGAAAGCAATATGGAGATACCTTAAAGAGATACAAGTAGAAGTACCATTCAATCCAGCAATCCCATTACTGGGCATCTACCCAAAAGAGCAAATGATACTCTGTAAGAAAGACACCTGCACCCGAATGTTTATAGCAGCACAATTCACAATTGCAAAGATGTGGAAACAACCCAAGTGTCCATCAATACATGAGTGGATTAATAAAATGTGGTATATGTATACCATGGAGTACTA
>CAUYSK010095582.1:0-19414 GCA_963575035.1 Avahi laniger | reverse complement strand
ACTCTGTTGCCTGGGCTAGAGTGCCGTGGCGTCAGCCTAGCTCACAGCAACCTCAAACTCCTGGGCTCAAGCGATCCTCCTGCCTCAGCCTCCCAAGTAGCTGGGATTACAGGCATGCGCCACCATGCCCGGCTAATTTTTATATATATGTATATTTTTAGCTGTCCAGATCATTTCTTTCTATTTTTTAGTAGAGACGGGGTCTTGCTCTTGCTCAGGCTGGTCTCAAACTCCTGACCTTGAGGGTTCCACCCGCCTCGGCCTCCCAGAATGCTAGGATTACAGGCGTGAGCCACCGCGCCCGGCCCTAAAAATAATAATTTTTAAAAAACACTGTAACAGAAATGAAGAATGTCTTCGATGGGCTCATCAATAGACTGGACATGGCTGAATAAATAATTGATGAGCTTGATGAAATTGCAATAAAAATTTCCAAAACTGAATTGCAAAAAGAAAAAAGAATGAAAAAAATAGAACAGAATATCCAAGAACTGTGGGCCAAGTACAAAAGGTGTAGCATATACATAATAAGAATAGCAGATAGAGAAGAAAATAAAGGAATAGAAAAAAATGAAGCAATAATGACAGAATTTCCCCAAATTAATAATAGACAAAAAACACAGATCCAGGAAGCTCAGAGAACACCAAGCAGGATAAATACATGTCAACTTAAAAATCACACAATTTGTAAATTTAGAAAGGAGATTACTTCTTATAAAGGGTTACAGGCTGCAAGGTGGTCATCCTGACAGGCTGGGAAAGGTAGCCTCTGGCAGAGACAGAAAGGCAGGCACTTCCAGGAAGGGGAGTGTGGAACAGGGATTTATGCGGAATGGGTTGGCCAAGTATTCAACAGGTTATAAGAGGAGCTATGACTATCCATGAAAGGGAGTCACATGAATACATGACAAGCAAACATTCATGTCACATATGACCCATCTTCACTTAGGGGTGGAGACTTAACATTTAAGTTTATTACAACTAGGCCCTATACTTCAAAAGGTGAAGCAGGGACATGAATGGACTCAAATATGCAGCCTCTGTAAACCAGCCACAACCAGTCTGTGGTCTTCTTATTAGGAGAAAGTTACTTAAATTAGCCTCTCATCCAATCAAATCTGTAATTATGGCTCCTGGAACAGGGAGGTCAGTCAGGGTCTGGGGGTGAATGAGCTACAATGGTTTTATTATTGCTTATCTCAAGACTAGTGCTTGTTATAAACTTATTCTTTAAAAAAATGAAAATAAAAAATAAGAAAAAAAGAAAGCAAAAAGACCAGAGCTTGCTTAGCATCTAGAGAAAAACTTTGCGTCAATTAGAACATAGTTAATTCTTTAAGTGTAGGGATGCAAGACTTGAGACTTAACTCCTGTCTGGCATGGCCTTAGGTCCTTTTTATAATTTGGTGCCTTATTGCCACAAAGGGTCCATTCTGTCAGTCCTGCGATTTCTGATTTCTATTTTAACAATCATTCTGGTCAGTTGTTGTGTCTAAACCACAAAAAGGAGGGAGTATAACAAGGCACGTCTGACCTCCCATCCTGCCATGTCTGGGAACTCAGTTTTTTAATTTTCTGCAGAGTAAATACGATATGCCTAGATGTAGATTTCTTAATTTTATTTTTGCTTTTGGTATGTAAACTAAAAATCGTTAAAAGACTGAGAAGGTTGGGTGTGGTGGCTCATGCCTGTAATCCTAGCACTCTGGGAGGCTGAGGCAGGAGGACTGCTTGAGCTCAGGAGTTCAAGACCAGCCCAAGCAAGAGTGAGACCCTGTCTCCACTAAAAACACTAAAAAATTAGCTGGACAACTAAAAATAGAAAAAAAAATTAGCCCGGGATGGTGGGGCACACCTGTAGTCCCAGCTACTTGGGAGGCTGAGGCAGGAGGATCGCTTGAGCCCAGGAGTTTGAGGTTGCTGTGAGCTAGGCTGACGCCACGGCACTCTACTCAGGGCAACGGAATGAAACTCTCTCAAAAAAAAAAAAAGACAGAAAATCTTGAAAGAAGGTGGGAGAGGGGATATGGCACGCAATCTTATCTATAGATGAACGAGTATAAGAATTGCCTCAGACTTCTCTTCAGAAGCTACGCAAGCAAGAAGAGAATATTAGGTCTATCTTGATGTTCCCTTGTCCTTGATTCCCAGTGTCAAGACTGAGTACTGGTACCAAGTTGAGCCGATGATGGAGTGATCACAAATACAAAGCAATCCCACACAAACAGTTTATTACAGAAAAGAAAGAAACTATACAAAGTGAAAGTAAAGGAAGCTACTCAAAGCAAAAATATGTTCCTGAGAGAGGAACAGGTCAGTCTCCACGAGTGGAGAAAGACATTGAGGACTCCCAGGTAGTTTCCTTTTATTGGCCTGGTCCTGGGGAGGGGTGACAGGAGGTGTGGGGTAGTACCAAATGATTATAAGGTGATCTGCGTTTCCCTGCAGTCTCTTCCCCTGACTGGTCCCCGCAGCTTCTCTGGCCCTAGGAACCACCCTCCTGGCCTACACCCACCACCTGCAGATTTGATCCCTACCTAAAAAGAGCAGAGTATTTAAAGTATTTAAGGAAAAAAAAAAAGCCCATCAACCCAGAATTCTGTGTCCAGTGAAATTATCCTTCAAAAGGGAAGGAGAAATACTTTGTCAAACAATCAAAAGTGAGGGAATTTGTAGACCTGCCTTGCAAGACATACTAAAAGAAATTCTTTAGAAAGAAGGAAATTATAGGTCAGAAACTCAGATCTACATAAAGAAAAAAAGAATGTTAGAGAAGGAATAAACGAAGATAAAGAGGAAGATAACTAGAATTTCCCACATGTCCAATTGGGGCACTTTGGGACTGGGTGTTTCAGGGGCAATTAAATGTGTGGATCGGCTCAGAAAACTGATCTGCGGTGGAGACAAGGAAGTGCGAGCCATTAGCTCCGGAATGGAAGAGATGGACCAAAGAAAAAGCAGTTTCACTAAATCCTTGTAAGGTGGTCAAGACGGTAATTCAGCCAACAATTAAAGAGTGTACACTGTGTGTCAGGTTCCGCGCTTAGTAACGGAAATAAGGAGAGGCATCAGAAAGGATGACAGGGAGACAGCCGAGTAGACAATTACATTGTGGGGGCTGACTCGGGTTCAGTGCGCAACAAAAATTTGAAAAAATTAACTATTTTTTTTAACTTTAAAACTACACGATATGGTAAAGACGTAACAGAAAAGTACAAAAAATTACCTACAATCCCACTATTCAGAGAAAACCAGGCTAACGATTCCATGTAGCTTTTCTAACTTCGTACTTTATTTTCTAAAGGCGGGCGCCCTCTCCTGTTTTGTAAACGGAACAGTCGAATTCGTACTGGAAGCGGCGAGCCGCCAGGGGAGGAGGGCTTTACAGACGCTGGTTCGGGGTCTGGGATTTAAGGACTTGTACTTTAAGGGGTGAAGACAATAGGAAGGGACGATGGCATGATCGCCGCTTTACAGACTAGGAAGTCGAGCCTTCGAGGAGCGACGAGACTTCTCTGTAGGCTCCGCGAAGAAAGGCAGCTGCCGGGAGGATCCAGAAGAGCAGCTACAGCACCCTCAGAAGCCAACCTAGGCGTGGGGAAGCGAGGGCTCAGGGCCCGCGCAGGCTAGCCCCCGCCTGGGCGTAGCTTTGTGGCGCGACATCACATTTTCCTGTCTGGCCGCCCATTGGTTCTCCCTTACCGCCCTTTTCCGGGGCAAGTGAAACCAGTCGCAGAGCCGGAAGTGATTCGAGACAGCGGCGGCGTTTGAAGCTGAGCGTTGGGTGCCATTGGAGACGGCCAGCTAATCCATTCAGGCTCCAGCCCGAGCTAGAAGACCCCCGCCCAGAATTCTGGTGGCCTGTGGAAGGGAACTGCGTCGTATCACCAAGTATTCCGCTCAGATCTAACGATCAGAGCCACTGAAGCCCGCCGGAACCCCGCCCCCAGGAGTCCCGAAGCCTCGTCTAAGTCAAAGCACCCGAAGGGACCTCCCCGGGGTGGAGCCCGCCGGCCATGGCCGCCCCCCCGGGGGCCGGTCCTGCAGCTCTGCGCTTCGCAGCCGCAGCCAGCTGGCAAGTCGTGCGCGGACGCTGCGTGGAGCATTTTCCCAGAGTACTGGAGTTTCTGCAATCCTTGCGTGCTGCCGCCCCTGGCTTGGTTCGCTACCGGCACCATGAACGCCTGTGCATGGGGCTAAAGGCCAAGGTATTGGAGCAAGTCGGAACGGGAACGGGAGAAAGGGGTGGGATGCGAGGACCCAACAAGGCCCACACCTTGGGGGTGAGACCGGTTGGAAAAAGGCAGCTTGTCCCGAAGCGGGGATTCTGAGTTTAGTACCGTACAGGTGGTGGTGGAGATGATTCTGCAGGGCCAGCCTTGGGCCCAGGTCCTGAATGCTCTGAATCATCACTTCCCAGAATCTGGACATGTGGTACGGGACCCCAAAGCTGTGAGTAATCCCCAGAACAAGCCTTAACCTGTTGCCCTTCCTGCTGGCTACTAGATCCTGGGGCCCCTAACTTGTCCTCCATATCCTCAACAGACAAAGCAAGATCTGAGGAAGATTTTGGAGGCACAGGAAACTTTTTGTCAGCAGGTGAAGGAGTTGTCAGACGCTCCTGTGGATTTGGCCTCAAAGCTACAGGTGAGACTGACTGGAGGCTATGTGGCTCCTATTTTCTCTGATCCTCTTCTGACCCACTTCTTTCATCCCTGTAGGAACTTGAACAAGAATATGGAGAACACTTTCTGGCTGCCATGGAAAAGCTGTTTTTTGAATATTTGTGTCAGCTGGAAAAAGCACTGCCTACACCGCAGACAGAGCAGGTTTTGTTGGGGCAAAGCACGTAAGGGCAGAGTGTGGGGTGATTGCATCAAGGACTGTTGTCTTCATATGTCTCTCCATGCCCACAGCTTCAGGATGTGCTGAGTTGGATGCAGCCTGGAGTGTCTATCACCTCTTCTCTTGCCACAAGCCAGTATGGTGTGGACATGGGGTGGCCACTTCCAGGTACTGGGAAATTTAGTGCTATAGTGTTTAACATGAGAACTTTTCAGAGAGCCCACTGGAATAGTTACATGGGCCTGAGGCACAAGAAACCAGACTGATTTATTCTACTATCTGTTCCCTTTATAAGGAGCTTCATTTTCTTTTTCAGAGTGTTCTGTTACCGATTCAGTGAACCTCACAGAACCCATGGAACAGGCTCCTCCTCAGCAACCAAGACCAGCACTCCACAGTCCTCTGCCAAAAGCCAAGCCTGGCCCATACCTTCCTCAGGGACTAGCTTCAAGGAAGCACTCAGAACCTTTAGCTGGCCACCACTTCAACCTGGCCCCTCTAGGCCAGCGAAGAGTCCAGTCCCAGTGGGCACCTGCTCGGGGAGGCCATAAGGAGCGCCCCACGGTCATGCTGTTCCCCTTCAGGAATCTGGGCTCACCAACCCAGGTCATATCTAAGCCTGAAAACAGAGAACATGGGATGCACACAGCAGATCCAGCAGATGCCGTGTGCACACGAGCAGCCTCCGCTGGGAAGTCTAAGAATCCATGCCAGACTCCGGAGGGAAAGGCTCTGAAGGAGAACCCAGTTGACTTGTCTGCCTCAGAGCAGGAGTGAGTGGAACAGAATTCCTTCTCCCCACTAGGAGCACATTCTTTGCCTGCTTTCCCTTCACCCTATCCTCTTTGCTTGCTCCCACCTCAGGAATTGCCTGGGTTGCTCCACGGACCCCCTGAGACTATTATTATCACCTCCTAGGGCCAGGAAGCCAGGTAGGTAGGAAGTCTGAGTCAGGATTGGATCAGACAGCCTCTTCTCTTGGGGACTGTTAAGAGCCTCTGTTCACCTAGAAGGAATAGTTTGATTCTGTTTTCCTTCCTGCAGTGTATTCTCCATCTCTGTGCAGCTCCGTCATTACCATAGGGGACTTGGTTTTAGACTCTGATGAGGAAGAAAATGGCCAGAGGGACGGAAAGGTGAGTAGGAAGGAGCAGAAAGCTGGGGAAGGGGATGGGCAGAGCAAGACTAAGAAATCCACATGCTCCAGAATACAGAGGGCTCAGGGAATGGTTTGGGATGATAGGATCTCCCTGCTCCCTTCCTTACAGGAGACTCTGGAAAACTATCAGAAGACAAAGTTTGACACCCTGATCCCCACCTTCTGTGAATACCTTCCCCCTTCTGGCCCCAGTCATGCCTGGCCCTTCCCATGACCATATAGACAGACAGCTCTAGACCTCTATGACAGGACTAAAATGCCCTTTGCACTCTGCCTGTCTCCTGCCTCCTCAGCTCTGCAAAGCAGTTTAGTGGGAATGAAACGGAAGCCCAGGCTTGGGTTGCCTGACTACATTGCTTAAAATACTTTGTAATGCTTGATAATTAAACTTTGGATTTGTTAGAGCACTGTCTTGATGTGAGAGAGGGTAATTAAGGCTTCCATAAGATCAGCAAAAGTCATTCCTCAGAAACAGAACTGGCTTCTCCAGAACTGAATCCCTTTGCCTTTTTTTCTTCCCTTGGAAAGTATTGTTTAGCTGTGCCCAGATGGTTACCAGAGTTGAGAGCCTGGAAGGGAAATGTCCTTTTGCTATTCTGAAAATACATGAGTCCTAATGCCAGAATATACTTCGTGAATTCTCATGCTGCCAGAGTATCTGGGGGTGATGGGACTAGAATGGAGATACTTCATGGGAATAATACTCATTGCCCTTGACCCCACTGGGTCAGTGCTAACCCTAACCCCACCCACCTTGGAGCAGCACCCAGATGCCTGTGCAGGAAGCCCCAGCATCTCTTTACATTCAGTGGGATCTCTCTTTATTGAAGTATTTCAAATATGTAAACACTTCTGAGATTTTTAGATATTCAAAGGTCCCATTTATAAGACATGATTCTAAAAGCCTGCCTCTTCCAGATCAAGGCTATATTAAACATTTATGTATAATGTCAATCAGCATCTTTTCCTTTTAATACTTTCCAGGATGTTGGGTCCCCAGATTCCCATTTGATTATTTTATGTCATTTTCTCAGACTGTCTTCTTCCTTGCTTCCTCCCCAGTGAGTGCCCTGGGCGTTTTGTGTGTGGAGATAGAGAAATATAGTTACTGCATGAGCCCTCAGGAGTGAGTCGATAGGATATGAGAATACATAGTCGCAGTAGCTGTGATGGGTGAGGAGCCCACTTGAGGGGCCCCATAGTAGAGTGCTGGGGCCTTGGGAAGGTAGTACTGCTCAGGTCTAGCACTCATCACTGAAGATTGGATTCACCTGCTGCGTGACTCGGATAAAGGTAGTTCTCCGGCTCAACTCCTTCAGCTTAGCTGCTCCCACATAGGTACATGTAGAGCGAATCCCTCCTAGGATGTCTCGGATGGTATGCTCCACATCCCCTTTAAAGGGAACTTCCACTGTCTTTCCCTCTGAGGCCCTTAGAGTAGGAAACACGTTATTACTTTCTACTTCTGGATTTTTTAAGCCCAAGGACTCTTCCCCAGTCCCTAGCGTTGAGCCCTGGTTCACCACTCTTCTCCCAAGAACTGTACCATCGTATCCCAGTAGGCATGAGTTCTGCCTCCACACTACTTAGTCATGCTCTCCAAGAACCCTCAGTTCCTGGGACTCCACACATACCTATACTCAGCCACGCCCCCAGCATACTTCTTCATGGCCATTTCAGAACTCATTCCGTAGAAGAGCTTGTACTTCTTGCCATCCCTCTCGATGAGCTCACCACCTGACTCACTGTGCCCAGCCAGCATGCCACCCAGCATCACGAAGTCAGCCCCTGCCCCTGCCAGCATCAAGGAAGGGGGAAAGAGATGAATGTGGCCACCCTCAAAAGCAACTCACTGAATTCCCAGTACTGTCAATGAATCCACCACCTTCCTGCTTCTGTTTCCCTAGCTGACCCACATCCACACAGGCTTGCTCTGCTTGGCTTCTACTCGGGGGGTATGATTGCCCCAAGATTTAAAAAAAAGCCTCTGGAGATTCCTTGCCTGGCTTTTGCTCCCTCCTTTTGCTGTTTTCACCATCTTCTGGTCATTTCATTTTGCTGTATCCAGCTAAACAAGACTCATTTCATGTGTCCCAAGAGCAAAGGTCTCCAACTTTAATATGAGTAAGGATCACCTGGAAAGTTGTGCAAAATGCAGACCTGCAGCCCCATGCCTTAGAGCCTGATTTTATAGGTCTGGGGTTGAGCTCAGGAATCTACATTGTGCAGCAATCCTGGGGACAGTCAGATGGTTCTGGCCACATTTGGAGAGTCCAAATCAGAGTCTCAGGATGTCCCCTGCTGGCTTGCCTCGGGTGATACCGCAGGCTTCAGGGTCACGAGTTCATATTACAAAAGAATCTGAATGGCTTCTGAGCCTCTCCTAGCCTGACCCAAGACCCTCAGAGGTGATTCATCTTTTCTACAGGATCTTCCTTCCATGCCCTAACTCCTTACCAAAAGCCTTGGCCACATCCCCAGGACAGCTGCAGCCTCCATCCTGCAAAGTAAGGAGCATTTCAAACAGACAGCATGGATTTTCCGAGCCCTCTCAGTGATGTCCCAATAGCCCACCTCAAAGCTGACAAGAACCTAGGAGTCCTGGTCCGAACCTACCAGAGCCTCCATACCCTGCAGAAAACCCAGCTATTTGGCAGCCTCAGACCCTACCCTGCCCTTGGGCCTTACTGAAATGATGTGGCCTTTGAGGCCATGAGCAGCATCAGCACACTCCATCACTGCACTGAGCTGTGGATACCCCACTCCAGTTTTCTTCCGAGTGGTACACACAGAGCCTAGGAAGAACATGACAAGGGTGAAAGTGAGGTGTTCCACAGGTGTTTGCTACTAAAGGACTAGCCAGTGGCCTCAATGAATCAACTTACCTGGCCCAATTCCCACCTTGATGATGTCAGCCCCAGAGAGGATTAACTCTTCCACCATCTCTCCTGTTACCACATTCCCTGCCTGAGACAGAGCAATGGAAATAGAGCATTCTCAGAGTCAGAAACAGAGGAGATAGCGGGCTCTCATATAGAGTATGCCTGGACCAATGACTTTCCAACTTTATTACAAAGAAAATGTGCCTAGGTCCCCTCTACTAGGGCCTCTGAAGGCTTCTATGGTAGCCACTTCAGAGGACCCCCACTTCCCACCCATTCCCCTGACACCAAGCTGAGGTAGGGGCGTGAGTGGCCATTGTCACTGCTGAACTAGGATAAAGGCAAGCTCCAGGGTCCACTTTATTGCCTCAGGCAATAAGTTGCTGTGATCAAAAAGGAGACAGATTGGGTGAGGTGGCTCATACCTGTAATCCTAGCACTTTAGTAGGCTGAGGTTGGAGGATTGCTTGAGCTTAGGAGTTCAAGACCAGCCTGAGCAAGAGCAAGACCCCATCTCTACTAAAAATAGAAAAACTAGCCGGGCATTGTGGCATGGGCCTGTAATCCCAGCTACTTGGGAAGCTGAGGCAGGTGGATGGCTTGAGCCCAGGAGTTTGAGGTTGCAGTGAGCTACGATGACACCACTGCACTCTACTCGGGGTGACTGAGTGAGACTCTGTCTCAAAAAAAAAAAAAAAAAAGGAGACGGCCAGGTGTGGTGGCTCACGCCTGTAATCCTAGCACTCTGGGAGGCCAAGGCGGGCAGATTGTTTGAGCTCAGGAGTTCAAGATCAGCCTGAGCAAGAGCAAGACCCCGTCTCTACTAAAAAAAATAGAAAGAAATTATCTGGACAACTAAAAATATATAGAAAAAATTAGCCGGACATGGGGGCACATGCCTTAGTCCTAGCTACTTGGGAGGCTGAGGCAGTAGGATCACTTGAGCCCAGGAGTTTGAGGTTGCTGTGAGCTAGGCTAATGCCACCGCAATCCAGCCAGGGCAACAAAGTGATACTCTTTCAACAAAAAAAAAAAAAAAAAAAAAAGGAGACATGAGGTGCCATGAAGGAGCATTCAATAAATCAAAGGGAACTACTGGACTAAGCTCAGATCTGACTTAGAGATTTACCTCCCCTTCCCCAAGAGATCCAAACATGTCCTTAAACAGTTCCGTCAAAGAACCTCTTTGGCTTCAGGGAACAGGGGAAAACATGGTAATGTAGCCTAAATACCCACCTGCCCAGCTGCATTTGCTTTTAAGGACATCCCTCAATGCTGGAAGAAAATGAGACCTAGTCATCACTGCCCTAAGCTTGTAAAAAACAAAATTGTTTCATGTAACCCCCTTTATGTGATAGTAGCACATGTCCATTTCAGTGGGTAGATGTATATATACCACAGGTATATACAATGCATAAATGTTCCATCATGGTTTGGTGAGTGATGTCAGGGACACTCAATTGACAAAGACGATGAAACAAGGATCAGAGATACTGCATGGACCAATAAACAAGCACTTTAAGCTTGGAACCATGGATAATCACCTGGTAACATGAATAAATAGACCAGGAATAGCATATGCAGCAGAGGAGAAATGAACTGATGTAACAAAATGGAGTGGAAGGAGAGAAGTGGACGAACTACAGAATAATAGAAACATACCATGATGGTGTGTTGAGGAAAGCGCTTCCGCACATCCTTTACAAATTCAACAAAGTGTTCAGAGTAGCCATTTGCCACATCCAGGCATATATAGTTCACCTGGGGAATAACTTCTAGGATCTGTTCCAGCTGCTCAAAGTCAGAAGAGCTAGTGCCTGAGCTGGCAGCAAGATGCTGTGGGAGAAACAGGGCCGTTAGCATGGGAGGCATGAGACTAGCCTGTGGCATCTCATGTGAGATGATCTGGTGAGCAGCCAACAGAAGTCACTGGTGAGGGTGGTTCCCCAGGAAGCCAAAAAAACATTCTTGGAAAACTAGAATAAAGAAGGGAGCAGGGCAGGCCCAGTGTTACCTCAAGACAGTCAGGATTCTGGCTAGCAAATTCTTGCCATTGCTCGAGGCTGTAGTGCTTATGGACAGCAGTGAAGAGGGAGAACTGGGGAGAAGAAAAAGAACTGTCAAAAAGGAGAAAACTTCAGCCCTCTCGTTATGGGGGGGTCTATTCCTTGTATCTTGTTCTTACTCTGTAAACCTACATCTTGCTCTTGCTCTGTAAACCTATTTTGTCCTTCCTCAATAAACTTTGTTTCACACTTACAAAAAAAAAAGAGAAAACTTCATTAGGGTCTCTTTTTCTAGAAATATACCTTTATACAATTCTGAGGGAGAAAATTTCTGAAGGAAAGCAACTCGAAGAGGTCAGTGGTTGAGCTGGTATTTGAGTTCAACCATTATTCTCCCCACAAATATCAGTAGGGCTTTTTACCATAAACTAGTACTTGTCAGATATTCCCACCAACGTACTGAGTGATCCAGATTGGATTTCACCTGCCGGCACATACATTGCTTCTGACTTGAAAGGTGACAAGGACAAGCTGTTAGTTCAGTGGGACAAGCAGCAGACATGGAAGACCATCAAGAGGCTGGTTGGAGCCTGTATTTCTCCACACTGACTTAGCCCCTCATCCTAAGGTAACCTAGTACTAAACTAATTTATTTTTGCTATCTTCTGGTTCATTTACCAGCAGTAAGTCAGTGGGTCTAGGTGTCTGCAAAAGGTAATGCCTTAAGGTTAACAGAGCCGATAAGGTGCTACCTTACCCTTTCTCCTTCTCTACTGAAATAAAGGACAAATTTTCTTGTTGGGGCCAAGCTGAAAAGTCTATTTCACTCAGTCTATTTCAATCAACCAAGTTCAAGGATATAATGACTCACCAGGCTCATATTCTCTAGCTCAACAAACTGCAAACAATATCCCAGTACTTAGAGAAAGGCATTCGAAGGCCACTGTGAATGCTGGTGTTTGTGCTTTAAAAGTGCACACATGCAAACAGACAAGAGACAACAGTTGGCCGACAGCACAGATCTGGCAACTGACAAGAAGTGGACCAACCCAAGGAAGTCACGTATCAGCAAGCAACAAGGAAGTGCTATACTCAATCAGAGGTCAACATTATCTACCTAAAGTTGGTACTGAATTCTTTCTCAGCAACATTCTACCATCAACACACTGATAAACAAAGAAAAATCACTCTAGAAGGTCAGCAGACCTAGGAGATATACTAGCATAGTGTGGCATGATGAGACTTTATCTGGTTACGTACCAATCGTAGAAAAAGATGCTTGCTTGCATCCAACCTTTTTATTATTACTGTGAGATTTGGCTCTATCTCTCAAGTCTGATTTCGTTAGCAGTCATCAGCAATACTGAAAGCCAGTCTCAACATAAGGCTTAAGACAGTCCCCAATAAGGTTCATGTATTACAGCATGTCTGTTAACTCTACAGTCAGATTCACCATTCCTAAACTCTACTGATTAGGGCAGGCAGACAATGGGCAACAGCAAGATTCCTAAGCAGTTAATGAATGGCTATAGGAATAAAGTAATAAAACCACATAACTATCAACCTCAAATGACAACAGACATTCCACAAAGACACAGCAATCAAAAATGGAAAAAAGGAAGATGCAGTCCTCAAGGCTATTGGAGCCACAAACAGTAGCAGAATCCATCAACCAGGGCTACATGGATTAACCAGCAGAGTACACATGTTCTCAGAGTGCCCAGGTAACCATCTACCTTCTCAGCTATAAGTATAGAAGCATGTAATATTACAGCAGCATCTTCCATTTTCAAAGTGAACAACCTGTATAAAAAAAAAAGCATATTCCATTTGGGGCACATCCCAAACTCCCAGGAACCTATGACTTAAGGAAAATGAAAAGAAAAAAGGGGGCTGGGTGTGGTGGCTCACGCCTTGTAATCCTAGCACTTTGGAAGGCTGAGGCAGGAGGATAGCTTGAGCCCAGGAGTTTAAAGTTGCTGTGAGCTAGGCTAAAGCCACATCACTCTACCCCAGGCGATAAAGCAAGACTCTGTCTCAAAAACAACAACAAAAAACAGTGAATGCTTAGTGTTGTGAACAGTGGTATGACTGGAGGAAAGCATGTACTTGGGAGGGGATGACCTGGGTCATGGCAAAGGTTGGCAAGGTGCATAAACTGCTAGACAGGACAAAAGGGAAAGGTCTGTTCACACGTTAGAAAAATGGGAGCAAAACTTAGCTTTGAATCTCACTAGTTCAGATGATCCTTTGAATTTATCAGATAAAGGGGCTTTAACACTAGAAAAGATAGTCAGAGCATCTTGACTGCTAAGTGTCAGGGAGCTAATTGGGGATGGGGATGGGGATACAGCTGGGCAGTCAGCTGAACTAACTGGACACCAATGGGGAAGAGGCATGAGATAAGTCCTACCTTACAGAGAACCTTGGCCATCTCAAAGGTGCCCACAGTATCCATATTGGCGGCAATGATGGGGACCCCAGTGTACATCTGCTTTGAGTTCCGAAATGAAAAGGATCTTGTGAGATCCACCTGCAGATATGAATAGGAAACTGAGCATTCTTTCACTCATCCAAAAAACGTATTGCATTAGGACAAGGATCAGGCATCTTTCTCGGTCGTGGCCCATAAGAAGCCTGGGGTGAAGAAACAGCAAGTAGAGACGCTGGCTTACCTCACTTCGAGACTTAAGGGTGCTCCGTTTGGGCCTCAACAGGACATCTTTGAAGTCCAGTTTCACATCGTTGTCGATATGAGGCATGGTGGGGACCTCGGGGTAGGACTTAATCTGAGGGCTGGAAGATAGGAAAAGTCAGAAGGACCAATCTCCCCTTGGGCTTTGACGCCCTCTTTGGGCTGACGGCAGGCAGGGTTCATCTCTCCTCGCTTAAGTTTTGGAAGGTCGGGCACAGGCCGAGGTGTGGGCCCTAAAGCCTGTCGCCCTGACCCGTCCTGTGGTTGCGATTACGCTCGGTGTCTTCATCCCATGTACTGTTTGTTGGGAAGAAGAACTGGGAAGGTATTGTGAGTGACCCTGAGGGTGCATTCCTTACCCTACTACACTTCCTTCTCCCACCCCTGCAAAGAACAATGGAGTAAGATGCTGATTGAGGGGGCAAAGGAATGTGAGGGGTTTCATAACCAGCTTCCGGAATAGCGCTACTCACTTCCTGTTGCCTTGGCCCAGGTGGCAGTTGACCAAAGATCCCCTTGCTTAGCAACTAGCCTCGTGCAGCCCCGCTGAGCCTTGTGGGCCAAGCCAACAGGTTCCGCCAATTTCGGGCGAGAACGACTAGCCCAGGAATTCCAGCTTCCACGGCAGTCTTGCCAGGCCTTCTGGGTAACAGAGTTCAACATACTCACGCTGCCCTTGGATTCGAGGAGCAGGAGACTACAACTCCCAGGTTGGAACAGGGGGGCGGGGAGAGCTGCCCCTTGGCATGATAGGAGAAGTAGTTCGTTCCGCCCCTGCTTTCAGCTAACCCCGGCTCGCTACGGACTCTGCGACTCGCAGAGGCGTCATCTCCGCTGTAACTAAACTGGCCGCCTTCTTTTTATTTACGACGCCACTGAACCGAAACGGCGGAGCATTCCTGAGCCTTTCAGGAACCCCGTGAAGGGGGTGGGGGGGCGGCACACAGTGACCCGGAAGCAGAAGTGATTCTCACAGGCGGAGCGCTGGAGAGCGGCAGCAGCGACCGCAGCGGCAGAAGCAGCAATTTATCCGTGTGCAGCCCCAAACTGGAAAGAAGATGCTAATTAAAGTGAAGGTGGGAGCACCTCCAGCCTTGCCAAGACTCAGTGGTACTAGGCTGGAAGCTGTGCCTTTCGGGAGAAGTGGGGAAGGAAAACCACGCCTTTCCCGATGCTGACAGCCTCAGGGCCCCGCGCGAGGGGTGATGGGAAGTAGGGGGACCCTGGAGGGCTTTGAGAGCGGGGTACTGGCCCTGCCTGACAATCCAGGGGGCCCTGCCTGACAATCCAGGGGTCTCTGCCGTCCCTGCTTTTCTCTAGGATTGTGCCATGACCCAGAAGGAGGCCGATTTTGTCCAAGGTTTCAAGGTACTCGAACCCTCGCAGTCATAGAGAAGGCCTAGCAGCAGATTGGCTCTACTCTCTCTTAGATTCTTGGAATAAGCTCTGCTCTTCGTTCTTCATGCCTAGGTTACCTGCTTGTAGCCCCCTAACATAGGCTGCCTCCAAGCATAGCACTAAAACGTTAGCCTGGGGGAACGGAGGTCTCTCGGGGGCTAGACTGTGAGCCTTTATTGGTGTTTGCCAAGGTGTAGTATCTCAGCCATCCTTCAGGGACCAAAGCTGGGAGTGTGTTCAGTCAGCACTTGCCTTTCTGAGTCAAGCATCCTGAGCCTCACTTCTTGGCTGAGACAGATTAGTTACCAGTGCCATAGTTCTTGGCGCCAACCATGTTTCCTTCATCTAGATCTCTTAATGCCTCTGGTTCTTCTTCACCAATTTCCGACAACACTTCTTAGACCTATCTGCTGTTTCCTCTTTATATCTTCAGACAGAGACAAAAAACCTGACAATTGATGCAGTCCAACACTGATTTCTCCTTTTATAGCTAAGTAAGTCTATCGTTATTTCATCAACTCCTTAGAATATTTAACATACATAATAGTCATCCTTAACCTTCTCTTCTCCAGTCCTTCCAAACCTCCTAGCTAAGGTTTGAGGCCAAACATCATGTTAAAGATCATTGTTTTTCAAACTTAGAGATCAATTTAATAGTTCAATGGGTTGCAAGCAACATTATTTTTAAATGGAAAAATCAGTTATACTCCTGGGTAAGAATACTGTTTTGTGAAATTTTTATTTTCAACCCACACTAAAAATTTTACATTATGACCCATAGAGTCACAAAAAAGTTACTATGTGTGATATGCTCTGAAATTTTCAATTCTATTCTAAATTGTTTTCATAATCCATGGGTGAGTTGAGCCTTGCCATTTAAAAAATGCTGTTTGAAAAAAAGAAATCAATGCTGTGTATGGAACCGTGAAAAAAAATACTGTATTTTAGATAGGCTTTTCAAACTTCAAAGTGCAGAAGAATCACTTAGTGGTCTTGTTGAAATGCTGATTCTGATTCCAAAGTCTAGGATACTGCACAAGATTCTGCATTTCTAACAAGTTCCTGGGTGATGCTGATGTTACATGTCTGGAAAATACACTTTGAATAGCAAGGTTCCAAATTTGTTCCTTTTTTGAATCCATTTTTATTTAGTACTTCTCTAAAATTGCCAGTCTTCTTTCCTGCAGAACTTACCATTCTGCCTTCAAACAGGTCTCTCTGTCTTCCATCTCTCTCTCTTTTGTTTGCTACATCTCTATTTATTAAGTACATATAAAGCAATGAGATAGCTGTTAAATACTATATAAATGATAGGTTTTATTAGGGTTCATTTATGAATTATTCATTTTTCAATGTTGTCTCTGTGTAGATGACTTCCATACTTTTCTATGATCCTTTGTGATTAAATCTTCATCTCTGTGATTCTAAAATTAAATACATCATCTTCTATCATAAGCCATCTTCCCAATATGCATCTCATAGGTTGATTTCATCAATCTTACCAGGTGACTGGAGTGCAATTCCTTAAAGTCAGTGCTCTTTTATAGGACCTGATTTTTCACTTGAAACTTCTTTCTGCTTAATTTTTCTTTCCACTTCCATTACTCTCACTTTGGTCTGGGGGTCTCATTAACTTTTACCTTTATTTTTCTGTGATACCTCCAACCAGGTTGTCCTACTACCATACCCCCTCTAAAGTGTAGAATCTAAACCAAGGCATGTACAAAATCATAATGTATAGGTCTTCCTTGAGCTTGTTTTTCATAAGATTTCTGCCTAATTCCAGATCGTGCATTGATTTCTCATTGCAGATTACTTTGCCAACTGTCTTTACTATGTATGCCCATTTCCCTCATTCTTTTTTTTTTTTTTTTAAACGAGGCAAGATCTCACTCTGTTGCCTGAGCTAGAGTATAGTGGCTTTATCGTAGCTTACTGCAGCCTCAAACTTGTGGGCTCAAGCAGTTTCCTGCCTCTGCCTCCTGAGTAGCTGGAACTATAGGCACATGCCACGATGCCCGGCTAATTTTTCTATTTTTTGTAGAGATGAGGTCTTGTTATGTTACCCAGGCTGGTCTCGAACCCCTGGCCTCAAGCAGTCCTCCCACCTTGGCCTCCCAAAGTGCTAGGATTGCAGACATGAGCCCCCCACATTCAGACCATGTTTTTTTGTTTTTTGAGACAGAGTCTCACTTTGTTGCCAGGGCTAGAGTGCCGTGACGTCAGCCTAGCTCACAGCAACCTCAAACTCCTGGGCTTAAGCGATCCTTCTGCCTCAGCCTCCCTAGTAGCTGGGACTACAGGCATGCGCCACTATGCCCAGCTAATTTTTTATATATATTTTTAGTCCAGCTAATTTCTTTCTATTTTTTTAGTAGAGACAGGGATCTCCCTCTTGCTCAGGCTGGTCTCAAACTCCTGAACTCAAACGATCCACCTGCCTCTGCCTCCCAGAGTACTAGGATTACAAACATCAGTTGCCATGCCCAGCCCGACCATTTTTTTTAACATACCATAAAATGCACAGTTCTTAAGGTTCAGTTCAGTGAAGTTTTTTGTTTGTTTTTATTTTTTGCTTTTTTTGAGACAGAGTCTTGCTCTGTTGCCCGGGCTAGAGTGCCGTGGCGTCAACCTAGCTCACGGCAACCTCAAACTCCTGGGCTCAAGCAATCCTTCTGCCTCAGCCTCCCGAGTGGCTGGGACTATAGGTATGTGCCACCATGCCCAGCTAATTTTATATGTATATATATATTTTAGTTGTCCAGATCATTTCCTTCTATTTTTAGTAGAGACAGGGTCTTGCTCTTGCTCAGGCTGGTCTCGAACTCCTGACCTTGAGCAATCCACCCGCTTCAGCCTCCCAGAGTGCTAGGATTACAGGCGTGAGCCACTGCTCTGGCCTGTGTGTTTGTTTTTTTGAGACAGAGTCTCACTCCATTGCCCTGAGTAGAGTGCCATGGCATCAGCCTAGCTCACAGCAACCTCAAACTCCTGGGCTCAAGCAATCCTCCTGCCTCAGCCTCCCTAGTAGCTGGGAATACATACCACAATGCCTGGCTACTTTTTCCATTTTTAGTAGCGATAAGATCTTGCTCTTGCTCAGATTGGTCTTGAACTCCTGAGTTTAAGCAATCTTCCCACCTCGGCCTCCCAGAGTGGTAGGATTATAGGCGTGAGCCACCATATCCTGTCAGGTTCGGTGAATTTTTAACAATTATATACACTCATGCAACTACAAGATCTAAAGATTTTTATCCCTACCCCCCTAAAAATTTTAGGTTACTTTTGCTTGTTTTAGAAATTTATGTAAATATAATTATACAATACATAATTGTTGTACCTGGCTTTCTTTCATTCAGCATACTGTCTGTTGTATGTATCGATAGTTTGTTCCTTATTACTGAATATTATTCCATTGGATGACTATATCACAATTTATTTATCCATTCTCATGTTGATGGATGTTTGGATTATTTCCAGTTCCTTTTTTTTTCCTCAGAGACAATGTCTCACTCTGCCTCCTAGGCTGGAATGCAGTGGGGAGTGATAATAGCTCACTGCAGCCTTAAACTCCTGGGCTTAAGTGATGCTCCTGCTTCAGCCTCCTGAGTAGCTGGAACTACAGGTGCACCACTGCTCCTGGCTAATTTTTTTTTTTTTTTTTGAGGTCTAGCTGTTTTTCCCAGGCTGATCTCACATTCCTGGCCTCAAGTGATCCTCCTGCCTCAGCCTCCAGAGTAGCTGGATTACAGGCAGGCGCAAGCCACCATGTCTGGGAAGATTGGTATGCATTTTAAGTCTCTTTAAATCTGTAGATTCTCCTTTTTCCCATTTTTTTCCTGTTGAATAAACTAGGTTTTTTGTTCCAGTGTGTTTCCTACGGTTTGAATCTTGTTAATTACATCTCCATGTTGTCTTTTAATATATTCCTCTTTCCTCTGTATTTCTTGTCAAATTAGATCTAGAGGCTTGATTAATTTTTGTTCATGTGTGAGAAGAATTCATAGATGGTGTTATAGCATGTACTTCTGTCAGCTTGTTTTGCTTTCTGATGTTAGTCATTTCCTAGATCCATTATTTTGCTAGGGGTAACAAAATAGGAATACTCTAATTTTATTGTTGCTTCATGTATTCGCTGGAATGCTTGAGCAGTGTCCGTATTGGTAGCCATTAGCCACATGTGGCTATTGAGCACTTAAAATGTGGCTAGTGAGAGTGAGGCATTGAAATTTTTTTTGTATTAAACTTTAAATTTAAAAGCTGTTATTTGATTTAGTCATTGGAAAACTTTTTTTTTTTTTTTGAGACAGAGTCTCACTGTGTTGCCCAGGCTAGAGTGAGTGCTGTGGCGTCAGCCTAGCTCACAGCAACCTCAAACTCCTGGGCTCAAGCGATCCTCCTGTCTCAGCCTCCCAAGTAGCTGGGACTA
>CAUYSK010095575.1:0-29474 GCA_963575035.1 Avahi laniger | reverse complement strand
ATTATTCCAAAATTGAACAGCTTAGCACACCAAAAATTATCCCACACTTTCTATGGCTCAGGAATTCTGGAGTGGCATAGCTGGGTGGTTCTGGCTGAAGGTCTGTCACGAGGTTGCAGTCAAGACGTCAGCTGGTGTTGCCAGCATCTGAAGGCTTGGCTCAGGCTCGAGAGCTCACCACGAGACGGCTCACTCACGTGGCTGTTGGCGAAAGGCCTCAATTCCGCATCTCAATTCCACATCACACGGAGGGGCCGATGCTCACGGCTGGCTTCTCCCAAAGCGAGTGATCCGAGAGAGAGCAACATGGAAGCCACCACGTCCTTTACGACCCACGCTTGGAAGTCGTGCTGCATCATCATATCCACAATATAACGTGAGTAGAGTCAGCCGTACTCAGCGCTGGAGGGGACGATACAGGCACAAGGACACCGGGAGGTAGGGCTCACGGGGACCATCGTGGAGGCTGCTGTCACCGAAGATGGAATTTTCCAGATGCACAAGCGAGAAGCATCACAGGCAGAGGAGATAACATGCAAAGGCGTGAAAGCAGGGCGCAGCGTGTCCAGGACACTAATTGGCTTTGGAGAATAAGGGGTGCAGGGAGCGTGCAGAGAGCCCTCTGTGCCAGATGAAGTGAGGCCCTTGTCACATAGGCCTGTGGCTTTCAAATGTTGCCGCACATTGGAATCACCTGAGGAGACTTTACACCTCCCAATGCCAAAGCTGCACTCATATCAATTAAACAAGAATCTCTGGGCGTGGGCCCGCACCTGAGCTGTTGTTAAAGGTGATTCCAGTGGCAGCCAAGGTTGCGAACCCCTGCTGTGGGCCGCAGGGAGTAACAGAGCTTGAAGCAGGGAATCCTGTGATCAGAGATCAGATTGCCAATCTTCTCACAGAAGAGATGCAGCCGTGCCTTTTTGCCTGCTCATCTAGAGATTCAGTATTAGGGCCAGGAAGGCCCCGTCATCTGCGCACACCCCCTCACTCAGGTATGATACGTTTATCGTCTCTGCTACCAAAGACTAAGCATAAATAGCTAAACCGTAGTAGCCCCCGAAGTTCCCAGCATCTCGTTATTTACAAACTTCCGAAACTAATGTTGATGCCAACATCCTTATGTTATCCTAATCACTCAAGCTTTTTCCCCATTTATCACTGTTACATATACACGCTTCTCTGTTTCTCGTGTCCCCCAGCCTGTGACAGCAGAGTGTGAGCGAAGGATGGGGCGTGGGTTTTGAGTCCTGATGTTATCACTTGTTGGCCAGTTGGGTGACTTGACTTCTCATGGCTGAGTTAAGGCATCTGAAAAAAATGGCGATAATACCTAAGAAGATTCTCGAGGGTATTTAGTGAGATAATGCTTGGGAAGACCTCTCTCTGCCAAGTGCCTGCCATGTAGGTAGTGCTCGATAAATGCCAGTTACGCAGCACTCCAGGTGGCATTTTAATATTCCGCTGCATCAATCCCCCTCCTAGGTCTGCTTGCAGTTCTTCCCATTGCCCGGATACCCGAGCCCTCTCTAGTTGCTTGGGGGTTCTTTTGTTTTTTTTTTTTTTTGAGACAGAGTCTCACTCTCTTGCCTGGGCTAGAGTTCCGTGGCATCAGTCTAGGTCACAGCAACCTCAAACTCCTGGGCTCAAGCGATCCTCCTTCCTCAGCCTCCCAGGTATCTGGGACTACAGGCACACGCCACCATGCCTGACTAATATTTTCTATTTTTAGTTGTTTGGCCAATTTCTTTCTATTTTTAGTAGAGACCAGGTCTCGCTTTTGCTCAGGCGGGTCTTGAACTCCTGGGCTCAAACGATCCGCCCACCTCGGCCTCCCAGAGTGCTAGGATTACAGGAGTGAGCCACTGCACCCGGGCCTTTTGGTATTTTTTTGAGACAGGATCTTGTTCTGTTGCCTGGGCTAGAGTGCAGTGGTGTCATCAGAGCTCACAGGAACCTCAAACTCCTGGGCTCAAGCGATCCACCTGGCTCAGCCCCCCGCGTAGCCAGGACTACAAGTGTGTGCCACCACACCCCGGCTAATGTTGTTTTTTTTTTTTAAAGAGACGAGATCTCACTAGTGCCCAGGCCAGTCTTGAACTCCTGGCCTCAAGCGATCCTCCCGCCTTGGCTTCCCAAAGTGTTGAGATTACAGGTGTGAGCCACCAGCCTGGCCCCTTTCTAGTTTTTAGCTGTAATATTATGCATTTCTTTGTATATATTGGTGAAGTGTTTTGTTTTGCTAATTTCCCTAGTTTTTTAGATATGGAAACTGAAGATTGGAGATGTAAAGTAACTTGGCAAACAAATGTCACACTGCTTTAGTGGCAGAGCCAGGCCCAGCACGCAGTCTTGACCTCTTTTCCTCACCCTGCCACCCAGCCCCATGCTCACTGTGGATTTCAAGACAGGGCCTTCCTGCCTTCTCTTCGCCAGGCTGAATGATTCAGATGTCGTGTTGTATCCTCTACCATCTCTCCCACCCTTTCATCACCCTAGAGGTCCCTCGTCAATCCAGTATAATTGGAGCAGCGTCCCTGCTGGTCCCTTGGGGAGAGGGCACAGACGATGAGTAATGCTTTGGAGACCTGGACTCATCTCTCGACACCTCTGGATCTCTGTTGATGCTGAGCAGTCCAATGGGGACGGAGATCCTGCCGACTTAGCATCCCTCTCTTACCCGGAGCACTGTCTGATTTCATTGAATCCACTCTCCTGGAACAGTAGAGCTTGAAGGGACCATCGAGACCATTCTCTGACCCAGGCCCTGTTATTTTTAAAATGGGAAACAGGCTTAGTGATGCAGGTTGATCAGTGGCAGATGTGGGACTGGACTCAAAGCTCCTGGCTCCCATTGTGGAGCTGGGAGAGGGCACTGGAGCCAGGCAGGTGAGCCTGGGCACTGGGTTAAAGGATGCTCAGTTTCTTCTGGGTGAAGTGGCCACGCCCGGCTCAGGGGTGAGTAAGGACTAAATGAGGTAACTGCTGTAGAGGATGGAACACTGTGCTCAGTCGATGTCGTCATTGTTCCCTAGAGCACAGCAGGAAAGAACCTGGGCTTTGGGGTCAGAAAAGCCATTTGGACCCTAGACACCTGCTTCCTAGCTGTGTGATCTGGGACAACTTATTTAATAAGAGTCAACACATACTGAATTTACTTGTCCCAGGCATTAAGCTAAGTGCCTCAGAGATGTTATTTCATGTAACTTCTCTAACGGCTTTATGAGTTAGGTCTTACCAGTGTCCTATTGTATGAGTGAAGATACAGAGGCATGGGCCAATTTCATCATTGCACTTCAGCATCCCATTTTTTCCTGATAATTCTCTAGCTTGTATCCTTTTCTGCCAAGCACACCCATCTTCTCCCCCTCAGTGCTTAAGGATGCTCCACTGCTTTTGAGCTTTGGAACAGGCTGTCGTCTCTTAAATACGCTCTCACTTCTTCTCTTCACTGAGTCTGTTCCTCCCTCTGTTCCAGTGCTGCTGACTGTCCTCTGAGAAACCTGCCCTGCAGACCCGCGCGTGCCCCTCCGGCATCCTCTCCCTCTGGTCTGCTGTAAGCGCCTGGATCTATTCCTCACATGTATTGGTTTTACTTTTCTTTATGTGTATTTCCTATCAGGTTTCCCCTTAACACAAAGGATTTCCTAAAAGACACGTCTCCCCAGCCAGTTCCATTCAGCCAACATGGCTTGGACATGCTAATCTGGTTGAGTAGAGAATTCTAGGTACAGCCGGGCATGGTGGCTCACACCTGTAATCCCAGTGACTCAAGAGACTGAGGCAGGAGGATCGCTTGAGGCCAGGAGTTCGACACCAGCCTGGGCAACATAGTGAGACCCCATCTCTAAAAAAAAAAAAAAATAAGAAGAAGAAGAAAAAATTACCTGGGAGTGGTGGTTTGAACCCATAGTCCCTGCTACTTGGGAGGGTGAGGCAGGAGGATCACTTGAGCCCAAGTGTTCAAGGCAACAATAAGCTGTGATTGTGTCACTGCACTTCACCCCTGGGGGACAGAGAAAGACCCTGTCTTTAAAAAAAAAAAGGAATTTTATGTACAAATTCATTTTTTTCTCAGAACATTGAAGACTTCATTCCTGTGTCTTCCAGTATGCAGATCTGTCGGTAAGAGATCTGATGCCAGTTAAGTCTTTTTTTTCTTCTTATTCAGGATATTATGTGGGTACAAACATTTTGGTTACATGTAATGCTGTTTACCCCGCCCAAGCCAGGGCTACAAGCACGTTCCTCCCCCATACAGTGCGTTCCGCTTCCATCAGCTTTGGGTTTACCCCTCAACCCCTACTCCGCCCGGCACCCAGTGAGTATTAGTACCACGTAAACTCCTTAGTGTTGGTCAGTTAGTACCAATTTGATGGTGAGTACATGTGGCGCATGTTTTTCCATCCTTGTGATACCTCACTTGGAAGGATGGGTTCAATCTCTATCCAGGATAATATAAGAGGTGCTAGATCACCATTGTTTTTTGTAGTTGAGTAGTATTCCATGGTATACACATACCACATTTTATTAATCCACTCATGTATTGATGAGCACTTGGGTTGTTTCCACATCTTTGCAATTGTTAATTGTGCTGTTATTAACATTCAAGTGCAGATGTCTTTATTATAGAATGTATTTTTTTCCTTTGGATAGATGCCTAGTAGAGGGATTGCTGAATCAAATGGTATTTCTATTTTTAGCTCTTTGAAGCTTCTCCAAATTACTTTCCACAGGGGTTGTACTAATTTGCAGTCCCACCAGCAGTGTAAGAGTGTTCCAATCTCTCCTCATCCACGCCAGCATCTGTTGTTTTGGAACTTTTTGATAAGGGCCATTCTCACTGGAGTTAGGTGATATCTCATTGTAGTTCTGATTTGCATTTCCCTAATGATTAGAGATGTTGAGCACTTTTTGATATGTTTGCTCGCCCTTATTCTGTCTTCTTTTGTTAAGTCTTGGTCCGTTATTTCTGGAAACTTTATCCTTAAAGGTCAGACACTTCACCAGTGTGTGTGCCTAGATATGCATCTCTTTTTCATTGAAAGACTTTCAGGAGTAAAAGATCTGGTCGTTAGTAAGGAAAGCTAGCTGGTGCCGTTTCCTCTGAGGTGTGTGAGCTCTTCTCTAGACAGAGGGCCTCTTTCCTGAGCGGAAGTTCTGACTGTGGCCTTGGGGTAAGAGGGCACAGCCTATCAATAAGTACGCTCCCCTTTAAGTGGTTGTGGGGTCCCCATCAATGTCAAAATAAGGAGTGAACAATGCGTTAGGCATCTATTGACAGGAAACAGACTTGATCCAGTTTAAGCAACAAGGGAATTTATTGGCTGAGGAAGTTTGAAGTGGGGTTGCTGACTGTCAACAGGGTGACACCGTGGCTGCCAGCAGCGCGGGACTCCCATCGTCCTGCAGTCCCCAGTCCCAGAGGAAGACCTCAGAGGTGTTCTCTCGCAGGGACTGTTGTTATTAGACTCCATGGCGGGAGGCCGTGCTGTGGTTTGAATGTGTCCCCGCAAACTTCACACGTTGGAAACTTGGCTTCCAATACAGCATTGTCGAGAGGTGGAACCTTTGGGTGGCAACTGGGTCATGAGGGCTCTGTTCTCATGAATGGATTCATCTACTCAGGGATTAGTAGGTTAATGGATTAATGTTTTTTGAGGGAGTGAGATAGTTATCACGAGGGTGGGTCTGTTATAAAAGCAGTTTGGCCGTCTCTCATGAGCACGCTCACCATGCGATGCCCTGTGCACGCCACCTTGGGACTCCGCAGAGAGTCCCCACCAGCAAGAAGACCCTTACCAGATACGGCCCCTAAACCTTGGACTTCCCAGCCTCCAGAACTATAATAAATAAATTTATTTTCTTTATAAATTACCCAGTCTCGAATATTCAGTTATAGCAACAGGAAACAGGCTAAGACAGGTCTGATCTGCTTGGATCATGTACCACCTCTTGAAATGCACCCACCGTGGACAGAAGAAAGTACTGAGATGTCTGTGCCTGGCCCACTTCGTACACCAGGGCAGGCATGGTGCTGGGACCACCAGAACCGCGTGGGATGGCAGAAGAGCTAGCAGTCCCCCAAAAGGCAGAATTCCAGGCAGACAGACTGCCCGTATCCTCACAAAGACTGTAGGGTGTTTCACTCCTGGATGGCTTGCCTTTTTGTTTCCTCCCGGGACTCTGTTTTTTTCACTTAGAAGCCCTCTCTAAGATCCCTCACTTTGTCTAGAAAGCACTTTCAGTACCTTTAGCAGATTTTGAAGCAGCCATTCAATCATGGATTGACACAACACTATTCATACGAGGGCATTTACTCTAAAAACTAAATCACTAAATCGATAACCTTTTTCAATATCAAGTAGTATATGCAAAGCAGACATCTTCACTTCCACTCTGAGCCTCACCCAATGCCAGCTCTCACCCCCAGAAATCAGGAACGATCCACAATGGAGAGGCGATCAGAGGCATGGTGAAAATCAGGAACAGGGTCAAGGTCACTGGTGGCATGAGTCAGGCGCAGAATGAGCATCAGAGAAAGTGGGGGTTGGGTTTGCCTTTCATAAACTACCTGGTAATTTTTTTTTTTTTTTTGAGTCTTGCTCTGTTGCCCGGGCTAGAGTGCCGTGGCGTCATCCTAGCTAACCGCAACCTCAAACTCCTGGGTTCAAGTGATCCTCCTGCCTCAGCCTCCCAAGTAGCTGGGACTACAGGCATGTGCCACCACGCCCAACTGAGATACTACTTTTTTTTGTTGTTTGTTTTAATTTATCTTGGATTTTTTTCTGACTTCTGTTTACACCCCTAACTTCCACCTCCTCATTCTTTGAGGAACAGGCTGCCTTAGAGTGTTTGGGCTGCAGTAACATAATCATAGACTGGATAGTTAAACAACAGACTTTTACTTCTCCCAGTTCTGGAGATTGGGAAGTCCAAGGTCAAGGTGCCTCTCAGTAAGGTTCCGGGTGAGTAGCCCTTTTTCTGGCTGGCAGATGGCTGCCTTGTTGCTGTGGCCTCACACAACGTGGAGAGAGAGAGAAGAAGCACTTGTGCTGGTTTTTATTCCTCTTCCTACAAGGACACGAATCCCATTATGAGGGCCCTACCCTCATGACCTCATCTAAACCTAATTACCTCCCAAGGGCCCAAACTTTCAACACCATCACACTAGGGGGTAGGTTTTTAGTATATGAATTTTAAGGGGACACAAACTTTCAGTCACAAGAAATGCTTATTGTAGAAATTTTTGAAAAACACAAAAACATAAAACAAAAGCACAAACTATCCTACCATTCAAAGAACAGCACGAACTATCCCGCCACCCTACCATCCAAAGAAACTTCTAGCATATTTTTAAATATTTTTCAACATTTACTCTTAAAAAATATATATATCATACATAAAATTTTCTCTTATAAGCATTTTCCATATTAAACAATCTTTATAAACATTTTATGTATATTAACCATTTAAAATGATTAAGTATGTTATTCTGTAACTGTAGCATAATTTATGTAACCAGTTTCCTAATGTTGGATGCTGAGGTTGTCTTTACAACAATTAACATTATTCTTCGTGATGGAACTTTTCTGTGTCTTGACTGTGATGGGCGGTCCCACACATCTGTACATGATAAAATTTCATAGAACTAAATACGCACACGCAAGTCAGTACTTGTAAGTAGTGAAATTTGAATAAGGTAGGTGGATTACATGAATGTCAATTCCCCGGTTGTTATTGTGCAAGATGTTGCCCTTGAGGAAAACTGGAGGAAAGGTACACAGGCTCTCTCAATGTTATTTCTTACACCGCATGTTAATCTACAGATTAATTCAAAATAAAAAGTTTTTTAAAGCAACTATACTGGACATTTTTTGTAAGTGCATGTGTACATCTCAACTTCTAATTATTTCCTTTGGGTAGATTCGTATGAGAGAAATTGCTCATAAGAAAATTCAGTAAGAAATGAGACTTCTCCATCTCAGCGCATTAGGGTTTACTGGCTATCACCCAAGAAACTCTGTGGGCATAGAAAACCCGTGTGTATGCCAACAGAGCATGAGGGCCTAGCCACACTCACAGACTGTTCCACAAACCTAGAATGTCAGTTTACTAATTCACGATGAGAAGTGTAAGTGGAGGGGACCAGGACCCCCTCCCCGCTGGCCAGAGCCTCCCTCCCTGTAGCCCCCGCCGTGGTGGAGCCCTGTTCTGATCAGATGATTGGTGATATGGACCAAGGGGGATTAAGTAACAATGACCCAAATGGTAAGGCTATCAGGCTAAACCCTGCTGTGCACATCTCCACAGAAGGACTAAACCATCGCCACCAGGGACAGATGCATGGGCTCTTAGGCAGGGCAACCTCCCTTAGCAGTGCTTGAATGGGGACAGCCTATACTGGCTTCTGGAACTCTCCATTTCTGGGCTTCCAAGATTTACTAACCCCTGTTCCATCAGCACATTGTTCCGTTAGGTGCGTGAATATATTCTGGTGAGTTATAAGCAAATCTTGTTGGCCTGGGAGCCAACCTGTCTCAAGGCTCTTGTTTTATTTACTGATTTGTTTGTTTGTTTATTTATGAATGAGACAGAGTCTCACTCTCTTGCCTGGGCTACAGTGCTGTGGCGTCGGCCTAGCTCACAGCAACTTCAAACTCCTGGGCTCAAGCGATCCTCCTGCCTCAGCCTCCCAAGTAGCTGGGACTACAGGCATGCACCACCATGCCCGGCTAATTTTTTTCTATGTATTTTTCAGTTGTCCAGCTAATTTCTTTCTATTTTTTTAGTAGAGACGGGGGTCTCACTCTTGCTCAGGCTGGTCTCGACTCCTGAGCTCAAATGCCTCAAATGCCTGAGCTCTCGGCCTTCCAGAGTGCTAGGATTACAGGTGTTACCCACCACGCCCTGGCGTGGCTCTTGTTTTAAATCCCAGGTTTGGTGGCCCCCTGCAGGGCGCTTATCCCCTGATAGCATATGCAAAATTTTGAGTGTATGGTCAAACGTGTATTTTCTGGAGAGAGAATTTGTAGTATTTACCAGATTTTCAGAAAAGGGTTTCAATTTCATAGTGACCATCACACGGCCCCATGTTCCAGGCTTGGTACCGAGGAGGGCTCTACATGCGTTGTTTCATTTAAGCCCCCTCTTAGGTCGGGAATCTTGCCCCAAGTTACCAGCTTGGGCAAGTTAAAGAACTGCTACTTTAAAGTGACTTTGTAAATCTCTTCTCTGGTAGAGTCAGTGTTTGTACTAAGGGAAGTCTTATTAATATTTCCCTTTTATCTTGTTAGAAGAAGGAAAAAATGATTGGTGACAAGCACATGATCCAAACTGAGCCGTGGCATGTTTGGTTGATTCTTCCCAGAGACTGAGCTCTGCCGTCAGTCCCAGCATCTCCAGTTACCTGTTTTCCTTTCTTATTGACAGGTCTCTGTATGTGCTCAGATTAACCTGGGAACTGGCACCCGGCGTCTACATCGCACCAACTTTGGCGACCTGGCTGCCATCTTCTCCTACACACGCCCTTCCTTCCCAAAAGCAGCCTGCTGCTTCTCTCTCCCTTTTAATCCATCAGGGTCTAGAACCTGCGAGTTTTCTAAAGCATCACTGGGTCACTTTTTATCAAAAGTGGCATGCATTTCGGTCAGCTTTCCACCAGAAAATCAGGCAAGATCCACTTATCACTGAATATTCATTAATTTTCCAGACTCTCTTCTAGGTACTAGGAATACTGATAAAAATATTCACCCTCATGGAGCCCAAGTGCTAGGGGAAGAAAACAGACAATAAACAAATAAACAAGTAAAACTTCAGTAGGTCAGATGCTTTTAAGATAAGTAAAATAGCTGGGTGTGGTGGCACATAGCTATAGTCCCAGCTACTGGGGAGGATGGCTTGAGCCCAGGAGTTCGGGGCTGTAGCGAGCTATGATCACGCCACTGCACTCCAGCCTGGATGACAGAGTGAGACTCTGTCTCTAAAAAAAAAAACCAAAAAAGATAAATAAAATAGGGGTGGGGCATCAGGAGTGCCAGGGATAGGACATGCATGGTTAAGTGGGGTAGTCAGCGAAGGCCTGAGAAGTGACAATTAAGCAAAGACCTTTGTGGTAGAGTGGAGAACACCGGGGTTTTTAGAATCAGGCCTAAATTCAATCCTGCCTCTGTAGCTTTAATTGTGTGGCCTTGGGCTGGACCCTTAATTTGACCTGCTTTAGTTCCCCATTTACACAATGTAGATAAAGGCATATATAATATAAAGCATCCGGCACCAAGTACATGAATGGGAACCATTGTCACAGCTTTCACTGGATGACCTTGAAGGTCCATCCAGTCCAGGGTTCCCTTATTTTTGGAGAGGGCCAAGGGGAGGGGCTGGAGCTCTCCTTCCAAGTCCAGCCCCAAGGATGAAGCCTAAACTTCTCTATTGATGATTTAGATGAAATTCACTCTGCAGCAATGTAAACACTCCTCTCTGAAAACAGAGAGTTTTCATTTTTTAAGAAAGACTCTTCATAGTTCTCTCTTCTCCCTGCCTGATAAAGGAGTGGTCTTAAAGCCAGTTCACTGATTGCAAAAACCTGGCTTGATTCAACACATTTGATCTATTTTCATCTCTCTACCACTTGCTTAAAATAAGGAGCTCATTGCTATTCTGCCCACGGCTGCGTCTAAATCATAACCGAACGGGGAGTTGAATACATTTTTCTCTCTTCTGCTAAATACCGTTTTTATCTTTGCTGAGCCCACGCGTCCTCAGACGACAGTGTGTGCTGTAGCGGTCCATGCCTGGACCTGAAGGAATAGTCAGGTGACAAAGGACCCCTCCCTACCTCCCAGTGAGCCTTCCTCCCCACGACCTGTTTGCCTCCCACCAGAAAATTCTCTGCCCATGGAGCTACTTCCAGGCTGTCGCTACAATTTCTCCTTTTGTTTTCACCACCCCCATGGCTCGGTAAGGGCTGGGGAGCCTTTGTGAACATCTGAGTCTGCAGTGTCTCCTGGCAAAGGCTTCAATCCAAGCACTCTCTGGACTTAAGTCTCCCCTTCTTTGACTCTTGTTATAGGAATTAGAAAATTAGCAAAACGAGGAATTCAAAGAATTCCAAAAAGCAGTTTCATAAACATGAATTAAAAGAGACTCTTGACTCCTAGAAGGAATGATGTCATGCTATACCACCAGCCTGAAAATCATGCTTGTCATCTCTAGTCTCCCGTCCAAGCCTTTACTGTTCCCTCATATCCCTTCCCCTTCCCACGAGAAGGGCCGACATTATCTTCATCCTGCAGACAATCAAATGAGCCCCGTCGGGAGGGAGTCCGTGGCACGGTCCAGATTAGGATGTGAGTGAGGCTCCCTCGAGGACAGCCTGGAGCCTGAGTGTCCCTTAGCTGCTTCGTTATTTTAATCATTATGATTTTTTCCTCTTCAGTCAGCCCCAGTGCACTTGTGATAAGAAATCCCTGCCACCCACCATTGCAGACATCCCCAAGTACAAGGAATGGCACGAGGGAAAAAGAATAAATGTCCTATTCTGCTGCTGGGAAAACAGAAAGGGGGAGAGCCCCAGGGAGAATTGTGAATACAGGACAGAGGATCAGAGCTGGCCTCTGCGTCTCAGCCGGAGCCACTCAGACATGGCACTATGAAGTGAAGGATTTGGGTTTCCGGCAGTGGAGGTGAATGGCATGGAGCTAACTATAAGAAATGGCAAGAAAACAGATTCTGAAGCTAGTCAGCCTCTATCCAATTCTGATGCTACCATTTACTAGCCATGGTACCCTGGACAAGTTACTTTGCTTTTCTGAGCCTTGGTTTACTGATCTATAAAATAGGAATAATAACTATTTCTACCTCACGGTATTGTTGTAAGGATTAAATGAGATGATATATAAAAAATGCCTAGCACAGCATGCAATAAACAATGCGAATAATTGTTAAATGCCTCTGGTATGCCAAGCACTGTGCCAATCACTGGAGATGCTTGTTTATATGTATAAGGTAGAGTCCTCACCTTCGAGGAGTTTATTGGCTCGTGGCTAGGATAGGCAAGTAAATGTTGACCACGCAGTACTTCGGGAATGGTGCTTTCTGTGTGTAGCTTTGGAACAGATCTTCCCACCTCTGGATGAAGTTAATTGTGTAAGAACAGAGACTAAACCCATGACCTTTAAATAATGAGAACATCAAAAAAATAATAATAGCAGTATAGTAGCTGGCCATTTTCAGGGAGAGGGTGTAAAATGTGACAGCAACCAGCGATTGCATTTTATCTTCCTCTGGGCCTTATGAGATTTGATGATGAGTGACGGAAAAGGTCAGTGTGGCTTTCCGGGGGCCTTCATAAAAGTAACTGTGAAGGCCCTGCCCACGCCAGCCCCTGCCTCTGCTCCCTACCCTGACAAAGGCCAGCAGGGTAGGGAGTGGAGGTTATGGGCCCCTCACCTGCCTTATGGAGGGGAAACTGAGTAGCAAAATGGCCAAAGGGTGATTTAGGAAGGGGATGCTGGTCAGAACCTGGTGGGTCTAGGAGCTACCAGTAAGCAGATCATTTTTATGAGGTCAAGGAATTTAGGAAAATGCCTTCCTTCAGGTTTAGGTTGAAAGGAAACCCTCTGCCCTGCCCCGCCTCCGCTGGAAATAGGGCAGGGGCAGGAGAGGTGGGAAGGATATGACGGACGTGGTCACCCTGTCACTGTGCCAGTGGCCTCTGCCTATAGAGGTCCCTCTAGAGCGTGCCCTGGCCCGGGTTTGGGCTCGAGGCTTGCTTCACATATGCCATGTCATTTTTGTCTTTCGCCTCACAAGCCTACGATGCTCGACAGGCGTAAATTCTCTTCAGCCCTGGAACTCGAAGGTTGCATAACAGCCCCGGGGAGCAGACACTCATCACTCCTCAGAAACAGAGGCTCAGAGAAAGCAAACATACCCAAGATGAAAGGGCTAGAAAGTGGAGACCCCAAGACTAGAGCCCAGCTCTGCTGAGCTTCCACTGTTCTAGATGCTTCCTTCCTTCCTTGTGGCTGTGAATTTGGGCTTGCTGAGAGAGGTTGCCCCAAAGGGCCCAAGGATCCCTGGCAACCGAGCTCCCTTCCTTTTCCTGATACTGCCCTTTGTATGGGAGGTTTACAGGGACGCCAGGAAGGCTGTGGAGGGGGTGGAATGAGCCCCAGTCTTAGGTCAGGACGTCGGAGTTCCCACCGATTCTACCACCATTTCTCCTGTGACCTTGAGCCACTGCACCTCTCGGCGTCTTGGGGTCCTTGTCTATTATAGGGAACCACATTCCTTTCCATATCTTTCGGGTATGATGAGAATCAAATTAAAAAAGCAATGTCAGAAGCAATTTGAGAGTGTTGAAAGTACGCTACAAACACAAGGCACGATTCTGCACACGTGCGTATAAACGTAAGAGCTGGTGGTCCTCAGGTTGTTCCTTTCTTTCGTTTATTTCATTCAATCACAAAACACTAGAAAATGTTGATTGAATACTTTCCTTGTGCCAGACACTGTGTTAGGTCCTGGGCACCCAAGGAAATCTCCAGGTTTTGAGGGATTCAAAGGAAGGAGAGACAGATCCAAACAAATAATTATGTCACATAGACATGAGGCCTTTTAAAGAAATGACCGCCACTGGGGAGCTCTTCATTGAGGTGTCCAGAGACGCTGTGGAGTGAGGGGGTGGGGGGCGGAGTGAGCAAGACAAGGAGGATGAGCAGGAACGTGATGGGGGCTTGGTGCTAGGGCAGAGGAAGCATTGTGCACAAAAGCCCAGGAGGGTATGTGAATACTTTAGTGTAGCTGGAGCTCTGGGTGTTTGAGGGAAGTTTGGTGCCTGTTTTTTTTTCTTTTATTTTTTTTCAGACAGAGTCTCACTCTGTTGCCCGGGCTAAAGTACAGTGGCATCAGCCTAGCTCACAACAACCTCAAACTCCTGGGCTCAGGCGATCCTCCTGTCTCAGCCTCCTGAGTAGCTGGAACTACAGGCATGCACCACCACACCCGGCTAATTTTTAGTGTTTTTAGTAGAGACAGGGTCTTGCTCTTGCTCAGGTTGGTCTCGAACTCCTGACCTCAAGTGATCCTCCGGCCTTGGCCTCTCAGAGTGCTAGAATTACACGTGTGAGCCACCGTGCCCAGCCTGGTGGCTGTTTCTTATTGCAGGAACGGAGCCCAGCAGTCACCCCTGCAGTTCTGTGGGGGACATGTTTAGTTGTGTACATCTGTGTGTACTGGTTTGCCTCTCTGGGTTGCAAGGAAGAGGCTGTGTCAATGAAATTGAGTGATAGAGCTTTGTTGTGAGGCTCCACGGGAAGAGAGATTCTTAGGAAACCATCTCAGTTGCTAGCAGGACATACTCTGGGACCCGGGGCTTCTAAGTCGGTGCAGCGCTGTTCAGGTTGGAACCTGAGTTCCAGGGTTCCACCTTCTCTGCGAGCCCTGGGCGTTGGTTGTTGGTGGTTCCTCAGGGCATTAGGGTCCAGTTGCACTGGTTTGCTGCTGATTGGTGTAACTCTCCCCACCAGGCAGGGCTTCTGCCAAGCCACCATGGCATGGCTTGGTTTCCTTCAGGTCCGGCACACACCAGACTGTCTGTCCCAGGTCCGAGCAGAATGGGTTTTAGTCACAGTGCACGGCAACCGTATGCAGAGAGAACACCTGGTCTTTCCCTGGTCTCCCCTGTGGAGAGCTTTCTGGATTTCTCCCTTGAAAAGAGAGTTGGAGTTGAGGAGAAACCCCTAGAGATCACAGTCCAATTTACTCACTTTACAGATGGGGAGAGTGCAGCCCCAGAAAAGAAGATAAACTTGCTCAAAGTTGTACAGCAAGTTAGCTGCAAGGGTAGGCTTAGAACCAGCTCTCCTGACTCGGGTCAGATTTTTTTGGTTGGTACATAAAGGTGCTTCTGTGCTATCGAAGTGTTCAATGAACCCACTGACTGTGTACCAGGCAGGGGCCATGTCCTGAGAGTGGACAGGCCATGTAATCCCTGTCCTCTAGGAAGGTTATAACCAGAATATCAGAGCACGAATAGAAAAAGATAGCTGTCTGATTTGCAGTGGCCCTCAGGGAAGCCAGTACAGTTAGGCAAATTATACTAGGTCCAAGGGAAAAATCTATAAGCCTCTGAGCATCTGCCTGACCCTCGGTGACCTGCTGAGAAAGGCGATTATCAAGATTTGTTTTTGAGAGTTGGAGTCTCACTATGTGGCCCAGGCTGGAGTGCAGTGGCTATTCACAAGGGCCCTCACAGGGCACCACAGCCTCGAACTCCCAGGCTCAAGTGATCCTCCTGCTTTAGCCTCCCAAGTAGCCGGGACTACAGGTGCACTCTGCCATGCCTGGCTAAGATTTATATGTTTCAGTCTTGTTAGAACCAGATAGGTCACAGGACTTCCGGACCCAGTCACAGGTGAGCAGAGAGCAGTAAGGAGCCTGAGAGAATGGATTGGGGACCTCATTGCATGTGATCTGTTCCCTAAACCATCTGCTCTTATAAATTCCTGTTTCGCAGCCCAGAGCTGTTAGGGAAAGGGCCAGGGGTCTTTGAAACACAAACCAAACCACCAGTGTTTGCAAGACCATTGGGTATGAAGCTGTCTTTTCGCTTCCCAAGTGCATGAGGTTTATAAAGGATAAATGGAGTGTTTCTCTGGCTGGCCCGGTATCTGTGGCTGGGGAATGCTGTCGGAAGCTCTTGGGAGTGGCAATGGCATGGTTTCCAAAAAGACAAGTTGAAAACCCAGCTACAAGGTAAGCTCCAAAGCCTGGACCCTGGCAAATTAGTCTTTTGGCCTGGTTGCCATGGAGACAGACAGGCAGTAGCTGCTGGGGAAGAAGAAACAGCAGCTTCCCCAACATCTAGGATTCTGAAACAGCGATGGTGGGGGAGGGGGCTTGACACCGCCCTTTGTCCCCAAGATATCGAGGCCCCTGTCTGCCCCCCAGCTCCCAGATTCATAGGATCTGGTGAGTTGCCAGGGTCACAAAACAAAACCGTGGCAGTCCTGGATCCGGAAACTTCAGTTTCCTGCTTCCAGGCCAGTACCCCCACCCCATCCCCAACACCACGGTTGCTGCCTGCTCAGCTTTTGGAGCAAACAGATCTTCCAGCACTGAGCTCCTGGGCCCTGGGAGGGTTCCCAACCATCTCCTTGGAGGGGATAAGTCACTGGAGGTGAATCCCAGCATGTTGGCCACTGGAGACCAATTTTTCCTCTGCTTTGTCACTGTCTCTCTGGAAAACCTGGCAGAGGCTGAGTGGGTCTGTGACCAGCCATTGGCTAGGAAGGGAGCTTGAAGCTGAGCCCAGAGGGACCTCGGCAAATGATGGGCTTTATTGTTTCTTCATTTGATGCTACACTGATATCATTAATTTGTGGCTTCACCGGCCATGCTGCCTGCCTGGCCTCCCTCCAAGCCCTGACCTCCCTCGCCCGGTGGAAACAGTCCTCGGCTCTCCGCCTCCAGGGGTTATCTCTGGAAATTGAAGGTGGGAGAGGAGGGGCCTGGGATCCAGGTCACCTGGGTCCACTTTCTCAGCAGAGCTGCCAAGAGGTTGTGTCTCAGCATCTCGGTTTCATCCTCTTTGGTAAAAGGAGAAATGAGGCTGGTATTATCTAGGGCTTTGAGTTCCTGGGCTTTGGATGTGAGCAGAGTCCTTACGTAAGAGAACAGAGACCTAGTGTGGAGGGATAGGAGAGGGAGAACTGCAGAAAGGCAGAGGCTACTACCTACCCACCAGCCCGGGCTTTTGGTGTTTCATTACGAAGGTTTGGTTTAATTACGAAGGTAGTTCATGTGTGGGCATTATCAAAGAAGAAAGTCAATGCCAAAGAATATAAAGAAAATTGAGAAAATAACCTATCACCTCAAGTCCCAATCTGTAGAAACCACTGATAATTTTGTTGTGTATCTTTTCAGATCCTTCTCTATGCTTACACTTCCCCCCATATTGTTATAATTAACAAATGATATATTTAAAATTAACAAAGGATATGAGAATACATTTTTATAAAAGATCTTTTATAAAAGATTTTTATAAAAGATCTGTGGCAAATGCCACAGATAAATGTAGAACAAAAAGCAAAAGTCTCCTTTTAGTCTACTCCCTTCAACAGCCAGCTACTGTGAAGTTTCATGTCCTTCGCACATTTATGTACAAATACGAACACAGTTTCGGGCTTTCTTTCTTTAGCATAAATGCAATCATAACATCCACATCGCTCTGCAAGTTGCTTTTCCCACCATAATAATAATTCTTAGATTTTTCCACGGTAGTAGACCTACCCCATTCTATATAACTGCTGCTTAATAGTCTACATCTAGGATATTCTGTAACTTATTTAAGTAATCTTCTCCAATAGACACTCGAATTGTAGTTGTTTACAACCATTTGTTAATAATGATGTTTTGAACACTTGTACAGCTATTTATGCAGGGTTTATTTCTAGAAGTAAAATTTCTGGGTTGACATGTCTGTAGATCTTTAATTTTTCTAAATACTGTACAGATTTATTTTTATATTTTTTAAAAAATTATCTTAGCCATAGATGTCCATTGCAAAAAAAAAAAAATTTAAAAGTATAGAAAGCTATAGGGGGAAAATCACTCACAGCATTTTTCCATGTCACCAAAATACGTTTCTAAATATCCTTTTTATGATAGGTATTATATATACAGACCATAGTTTTCTTGGCTGTTCCTTCATTTTGGGGCTTTTAAGTTGCCTTTTTTTTTTTCATTATGGTAACACTTCAGTGAATCTTTTTGCATAAATCTTTGTCCTAAATCCAATAATTTCTTTAAGCTACATTCCAAAAGGAGTAGGACTGGGTCTAGTGGTAGGGATTTTAGTGAATCTATTTTTTAAGTTGAATGTTATATTACTATTACATATACATGGTATGAAATTCCAAAGGTACTAAAGGCTACACAATGAAAAGTATATCTTTCTCCTACTTGATCCTTTGGCAGTGGTTTTCCTCCTTAAAGGCAACATGATTACTTGTTTTCTTCATGTGTCTGTTTCTTACGGGGAAAAAATATATATTTTTTATATCTCTTCCTTTTTTCACGTAGAAACAACACATCAGATATATACTTTTGCACTATTCCCTTTTAACTTACTATTGCTTGATGATGGTTTTATATATAAAATAGAGAACTGCTTTATTTTCTAAAAATGTTGCATAGAATTCCTTTAAATGGAGGTGTCCTATTAAATTAATCAATTCTATTGGTTGGTTTTTAGGTTGTTTTCCATCTTTCACTACTGAACAGTGCAGTGACGAATGTCCCTATGCATAAGCCACTTGCACAGGTGCTGGTGCACCCATCTGTGCAATGGATCCCTGCATGAATGGAACTGCTGGGTCCCAGGGAATGGGCACTTTACGTGTTGATAGCTATTGCTGTCTCCACGGAGGGTGACCATCTCCTCAGTGGAGGACATGGACAGTTTTTAAAGCTCTTCATACAAAAGGCTAGACTGCTGTCCAGAAAAGTGTTACCTGTTTATAGGTTCACCCCCACACCGCTCCCTCCTCCCACTGATTTGCCTGACAAGCAAAAAAACCAGTATGCCCATATCTGCCATGTTTGTTCATTTTTTTCACAGGGATCTGTGAAATATTAGCAAATAGTTAATTTGAAAAACCTTTCTAGCTGGGCGTGGTGGCACTTGCCTGTAGTCCCAGCTACTAGGGAGGCTGAGGCAGGAGGATTGCTTGAGCCCAGGAGTTTGAGGTTGCTGTGAGCTAGGCTGACACCACTGCACTCTAGCAGGGCCAACAGAGTAAGACTCTGTCTCAAAAAAAAAAAAATTAAAAACCCAGGATCTGGGAGAATTTCCTAATTCTCTTTTTGCCATCTTATATGTGTGACCTTGGCAAATGACTTATTCTCTCTTAGAACTGTCATGAGGAGGAAGTGAGATAAGACATTCAGTAAAGGCCGGGCGCAGTGGCTCACGCCTGTAATCCTAGCTCTCTGGGAGGCCGAGGCGGGCGGATAGTTTGAGCTCAGGAGTTCGAAACCAGCCTGAGCAAGAGCGAGATCCCATCTCTACTAAAATTAGAAAGAAATTGGCTGGACAACTAAAAATATATATAGAAAAAATTAGCCAGGCATGGTGACACATGCCTGTAGTCCCAGCTACTTGGGAGGCTGAGGCAGGAGGATCGCTTGAGCCCAGGAGTTTGAGGTTGCTGTGAGCTAGGCTGACGCCACGGCACTCTAGCCCGGGCAACACAGTGAGACTCTGTCTCAAAAAAAAAAAAAAGACATTCAGTAAAGTGCTTGGCACATACTAAGGGCTCACAAGGTGGCAGCTGAGAAGAAATGTTTGTTAAGGAAAAAATGCGAGTCCCCCAAGTAGTCCCGTCAGTCAAAGGAAGAGAGCCTTGCAGGCTCAGAAATGCAGGCTGGGCGGTGCCCCCGGCTTTGTTCTTTCCCTCAAATTCTCCCGCTGGCCTTTCCTACCCTGAGGAGGAAAACGGAAATCTGCCACACCAGCTCCTGGGGACAAAGACCCCAGACCAAGACTGGCCCTTATGGGGGGGGCGCGGGCTGGGGGCCGGGCCCTCTCCCAGGTTCGGATGCACCTCGGAGGAGCCCAGGCGGTTTGGTCAGAGCCCTGCGGCCTGACCCGAGACCGGGGTGCGAAGCTTCCATTCTCGCGCCTTTCCCACTCAATTCCTGATCCTCCCAGAGCTCATGCCGGGCAACAGCCGCCTGCACCCCGGGGGCGAGCACCTCCCCGCGGCCGGGGTGGGCGCGCAGGGGCGCCAGGTGCGCGGGCTCCTTGCGCCTCTCTCGGCTCTGGACCCCGCCAGCCAGAGGCCCCCCGCCCTACCCAGGTCCCTGGGGAAGGCAGGGCGGGGTCGCCGCGGTCGGGCGTGCCTCTCTGCCCGGATGCAGGACGGCCCGTGGGGGCCGCACACCTCCACAGGGCCGGCGAGCCCTGGCCTCCCCCTGCCTGGCACGGAGCTGCTGCCCTGGAAAATCTGCTGCTAGAGACGCCATTGCGGTCCCCACCCTTGTGTCGGCCGAGGAAGAGCCAATCACGACGCTTGTGTGTAGCTGTGCCAGCCACAGGTAGGGTGGGAGAGCCGCTCTGTGGAGCAGAGCGAAGCCATTTTCTGGGAGGATGTGCAGTCACTTCCACTCGTGGTATAGTCACCATGTTGGAGAGCTTTAGCCGTTCCCTCCCCACCCACCCCCTTACACCGTGGTCTCTCCTTGATTTTCCCCGGAAAACTGACAGGGACAATATGGTGTGGTGCAAAGATTGTGCCCCCAGGAAGCAAGTGACCTGGGGTCTGGTGTTGGCCCTGAACCTCACCCCAGTCCTCAGTCTTTCCGTCTGTAAAAATGCAGGGAAGAAATAAAATCAGACCATGACAAGTATTGATGAGATTGTGGGGAAGTGGATTCTCTCGTTTTGTCCTTGTCTGGTAAAACTGAAAATATTCCTAATCTGTACCCAATCATTCTATTACTCAGCCTCTATCCCAGAAAGATCTTTGCACATATACTCAGGAAGGCTGTCCGTTTCAGGACCATATCTAGTAACAAACCATTGAAAAGGGCTCAAGGGCTGTCAATAGGGAATGAATAAATAAAATGGGATCTGTATGCATAACAGGTCACTCTATCACAAAAGGAATAAATCAGACCAATTTATGCTCTTTATAGATAAGGCTCAAAATATATTAAGCAAAAGCAGAATAATACATATGATATATAATTTTTTGCAACACATCAGACAGAACTGCGAATTTTCTATGGTTATATTCAAACACACATATTTGCATTTTTTAAAAAGGAAAGGAGCAGCCTCAGAGTGGTGGTGGCTCACTTCTGTAATCCCAGCACTTTGGGAAGCTAAGGCAGGAGGATCCCTTGAGACCAGGAGTTCTAGACCAGCCTGGGCAACATAATGAGACCCTGTCTGTACAAAAAATAAGAAAAATTAGCTGGGCATGGTGGTACTTGCCTGTAGTCCCAGCTACTTGGGAAGCTGAGGCAGGAGGATTGCTTGTGCCCAGGAGTTTGAGGTTACAGTGAACTGTGATCACACCACTGAACTCCTGTCTGGGCAGAGATTCACTCCTAATTCATAAGAGTGGCTGTCTCTGGGGAGAGGGAAAGGGAGTTGAGATAGCAAGTGGATTTCTTTGTAATGTTCTCATTTTAATTTTTAAAAATGGCAGTGCATTCACATATTACTTAAGGAATTTTAAACTGCATTCATAAAGAAAATACTGGAAACAAATATGTCCAGGAAACAAATATGTCAAAATGTAAACAATAGTTAATTCCAGGTGATGGGACATATGAGTGATTTTTATTTTCTTCTTTGTACTTTTTTGGTTTTTCAGTTTTAAACATGCAGGGAAGGGATTCAGGAGTGACTGTGTGTCCCATCAAGTCCTTCAGCTCAAAGAACCTGCAATCCTGTGATTCTAGGAGTCATCTTTAAAGTCCTAACTCCTCGCCCTGTCTACCTGGAAGGGCTTACAAGGAAGAGCCTTGGTGCCCCTGCCCCAGCTCCCTCCCCAGTGTCAAATTCAGTCTTAACCATCCCTCAGCTTGAAACCTGCTGGCCAGAGCAAACTACTTGCAGTTCACCTGCTGTGCTAGAGATAGGCTCATCTCTTCTGGGTGTGCAGCTGGGCTGTTTCCTCTTCCCGGCCCCCTCTTCCCTTCCTCTTTGCCTGCAGACTTCCATCAGCTCTAATCAGCTCAGCGTCCCTTCCCTGCGTCTCCTGCCCTGCCTAGGTTAGCACTCGGAGCTGATTCTTTATTTACTGTGAATTCTTGAGGCCAGGGACTTGCCCTCTTCCTTCCTGTACCGTCAGGGCCCAGCACAGGGCCTGACACCTCATGGCTCCTCAGTAACATCTGTTGAACGAGTAGAAAATCTTCTCTGGGCTGAGTTTTCTGATGCTCCTCCCAGGAGCTCTGAGGGTTCTGCTTGCTCAAGTTTAGAGGCAGAACCAGGATTTGGGCTCAGAGACTGGCTCCAGAGCCCACACTCTTAACCACTATGCTCTGAGCCCCTAATGCATTCAGTGTGTTCATGTACCAGATATGTCTTGAGAGCCTACTATGCGTCAGGCACTATTTTATATAGTAACAAAGACACAGCCCCTATTCTCATGGATCTTATATTCAGGTCGGGCGGTAGGGGGTGAAGGAGGACTCAGAAAATAAATAAGTATATAATTTGCCTACTTGTGATCTAGAGATGAAATATACAGGATGATGGGAGGAACAGTTTGGAGGGCGGGGGAAGATTAGGAGTTCAGTTTTGGACGTGTTTGATTTGAAATGCCAATGAGACAACCAAGCGACAATGTGGAGTAGGGGGTGGATAAGTAAGTCTGGAGTCCAGGGCATGAGCCTGGGCTGGATATATCCATTTGGAAGTCAGCAGCATAGATAGTATTTAAAACCACAGGACTGGCTGAGATCACCAGGGCAGTGATTGAGTCCAGAGAAAAAGCCCCAGTACTGAGTTCTGCAACACTTAGAGGTGAAAGAAATGAAGGGAGCGGCCAGCGAGGTGGGAGGGAAACTGGAAGAGTATAGTGTCCTGGAAGCCAGGTGACTAGAGGTTCAAGGTCAGCCGTGGCAAGGATTGCACAGGGGCAAGTCTTTGGACAGGCTTGTACAATGAGGGGAGGGAGCTGTTGCAGGAGCCATGGACAGGAGCCCAGAGAGATGGGCGAGAGCTGGATCGTGGAGGGCTGGTTGCCAAGCACTTGGCCTGTAATCCCATACGCACTGGGTAAAGTGAAAGGACAGGATCAGATTTTTAGAGCCAGCCCTTTGGTGACAGCGAGGCTGAGGCTGACTTGCTTTAGGCAGCCCTGGTATTAGATAAAGTTTGCTTATATTTAATTAGATAACAATGTTTAAAAATCAGGAGATTTTATAAGAAATCCTAAATTCCAGTTTTTCTAGCCACGTATTGTTACAAGACAGCCATCAGCCAAAGCTGAGCAGAAGCTCCCTGTGCTGGATTGAACTGTGTCCCCAGAAAAGATGTTGAAGTCCTAACCCCCTGTACCTATGAATGTGACCGTATTTGGAAATTGGGTCTTTGCAGATGTTCACATTAAGGTGAGGCCACTAGGGTGGGCCCTAAAGCAATGTGACTGGTGTCCTTTTAAACTGGGGAAATTGGGACCCAGAGACAGACACACATAGAGTGAAGACTGTGTAAAGACACGGGGGGAACATCGTCTACAAGGCAGGGACCTGCTGAGGCTACTGGAAGCCAGAAGGGAGGAATGAAACAGATCCTCCCTCAGAAGGACCCAACCCTGCCAACACTTTGATCTCAGACGTGTAGCCCCCAGAACTGTGAAACGATACATTCTGTTGTTTAAGCCACCCAGTTTGTAGCACTTTGCTAAGACAGCCCCAGAAAAGCAACGCGCCCGCCTCCTCCTGCCTAGCGGGGTCTGTATGCTCCAGTCTGCCGCAGTCCTCTCTCAGCAGTCCCCTCTTCACTGCCCTTTCTCCCAGCCCCTCCGCAGGGATTTGAGTTGGCAAGAGCCGGTGCTGGGAATGGATCAGGAGGCTGCTGTAGTAATCTAGTAGCCTGGTGGGGCCTGCACACACTCTGGGGCTGCGCTGCTTGCTAACTGATGCAAGGGCTCAGTGAAAGAGGTCTTGTGTCTATTAGCAATAAGCCCCCGAAGGTCTATAAATCAACCCCGAGTTTCAGCGATGCATATGCTTTTCTTCCCCTCCGTGTTTTCTCTTGCACAGCATCCCACACTCCTCCACCTGACACCCCAGCCACCCCCACCTTCCTGGCTTGAATTCCACACAGTGTAGATTTCACCCGCCTTGGAATGGGTGTCATTTCAGCAGCCTTCCTTTCAACTTCCTGTGACAGCTGTAACCTCTGTTCTCACTGAATTGCTAAGATTGTTGATAAATGCCAACTACTTGGAAGCTTTGTAAGTGACTGGGAACGTGCTCCTGTGCCAGGCCGTGGAGAAACAGGCTATGGAATGGCCGAGAAATTTAATGAGTTAAAGAAACTAGTAATTCCCCCCATCCCATTTTGAGGCCCCCAAGAGCCCATCCAGAAATAGACTAGGTCTAAAATAAAAATCATCTTCCTAGCTCTTGTAGGAGGAATAGTCAGGTTACCCCTTAGAAGCCCCAGAAGCCCAGCAGAGGGCTAGGGCAGCAACCTCACCAGCCCCACACTGTTTTTTTCTTGCTCATATTTTGATTACTTGGGAAAGGTTGGTTGAAGGAAACAATAGAAAGCAACCACCCCAGTCTCCTTGTTAAAAGAAATGTCACTGGCTAAGAAGACAAGATGATGCATTCAAGGCGAGGTCCCGGATTAGATCCTGGAACACAAAATAAACCCTAATGGAAAAATGGGGAATCCACTTAAAGTCAGCCATTTAGTTAATAGCATTGTGCCAATGGTAATGTTTTAGTTTGGATAAATGTACCACGATTATGTAAGATGTTAACGTAAAAGGAAGCTGGCTGAAGGGTGCATGGGAACTCTGTGTGTGTACCATCTTTGCAACTCTCTGGAAATCTAAAATGATTTCAAAATTGAAGTTTAAAAACAAATGAAATACATTTTTTTTTTTGGAGATAGGGTCTTGCTCTGTTGCCCTGGCTAGAGTGCAGTGGCGTCGTCATAGCTCACTGCAACCTCCAACTCCTGGCAATCCTCCTGCCTCAGCCTCCTGAGTGGCTGGGACTACAGGTGCACAGCGACAAACCTGGCTAATTTTTTTTTCTTGTAGAGACGTTGCTCAGGCTGTTCTTGAACTCTTGGCCTCAAGCAATCCTCCTACCTCGGCCTCCCCAAATGCTAGGATTACTGGCATGAGCCACTGTACCTGGCCAAAATACATTTTTTAAAAAAAAGAAAGAAAAAAGGTGTCACTGGAATAGTACTTTGTGAATTTGCGAGAGACTGGATACAGAGCGCACACTTATATATGCTATCTGACCCCAAGCCCTAAGTGTCGTTTGGTGGACAAAAAGACATCAGCCGAATGATTTAACACTGGCTGAGTGTCTGCTCATGGCACTGTAGGAATACCAAGACAAAAATCATACAGAATCCTGCTCTCAAGGAGCTAACTCGCTAGTGAGGAAGCCAGACGTGTATGGATAGCTACAGTACCGGCATAGTGGTGGCGGTCAGAGAGATTAATCAAGAACTTGAAGGTGGGGAGAATTTCAATCTAGACAGAAGCCAAGGGACTCAAGACCTCATTAAGGTCGGTGCTATAGACTGAATATTGTGTTCCCTCCTCTCCAATTCATATGTGGAAGCCTAGTCCCCAACATAATGGTTTGGAGGTGAGGCCTTTGGGAGACAAGTAGGTCATGAGAGTGGAGCCCTCATGAGTAGAATTTGTGCCCTTATAAAAAGAGGAGGTGACATGACATCTTTCTGCTCCCAGCCATGTAAGGATACAACAACAAGATGGCTGTCCGCAAACCAGGAAGAGACCCCTCACCAGACACTGAATCTGCTGGCGCCTTGACTGCCCAGCCTCCAGAACTGTGAGAAATCAATGTTTGTTGTTTAAGCCCCCCAGTGTATGGCATTCTGTTACAGCAGCCTGAACAAAGACAGTTGGTGCCAGCAAAACCCTGAGACGTACAGGTGTGTGACCTTTCAGGGAGCTGGAAATAGTCCAATAAAGCTGAAATTTAGTCGGGGGCAGAGGGGAGAGAGAGAGTGAGGGTAGAAGTCTCAGAGACACAGGAGGACCTAAGATGGGTAAGGAGGACACAATTCTGTTTTTTAAGTATTATTTTTGTCATTAATAAAAGTGACACATGTTCATTTTAAGAAGTTAGGAAAACCCAGAATAGTACAAAGAATAAAACCAAACTCAATTGTTATTTTATTCTTCAGAACTAATATTTTGGTGCATTTTCTCCATTATATTTTGTTCCTGGTTGAGCTCATACTGTACAGTTTGGTAGGCTCTGTTTGTTTTATCTAGCATAATATCATAAGCCTTTCCCTATCTTATTAAAAAAGGATCTTAAAGCAGGAAGAGAGGTCATTTAGTCCACCTCCCTCCTAATGCAAGAATCCCAATTCAACATTCCTGATGATTTACTGACAGATCTTTGTCCACATACCTCTCATAGCAGAATCTCACTCATGAAGAGGTCCAGGTCCATTCTATTGTTGGCTGAGTCCAGTGATCACAGAGTTCTTCTGTTCATCTTAATTGTGCCACTCTATAACCACCCTTCTTTGAGAAGACAGATCTTCAAATGTATCAAGAATCACCCAGGTATGGTGCCTGCCTGTAATCCTCCCAGCTCCAGGAGGCTGAGGCAGGAGGATCACTTGAGGCTAGGAGTTCAAGACCAGCCTGGGTGATATAGCAAGATCCCATCTCTAGGAAAAAAAAGAGTCTTAGGACGGCCGGGCCGGTGGCTCACGCCTGTAATTCTAGCACTCTGGGAGGCCAAGGCGGGCAGATTGTTTGAGCTCAGGAGTTCGAGACCAGCCTGAGCAAGAGCAAGACCCCGTCCCTACCAAAAATAGAAAAAAATTAATTGGACAGCTAAAAATATATAGAAAAAATTAGCCGGGCATGGTGGCGCATGCCTGTAATCCCAGCTACTTGGGAGGCTGAGGCAGTAGGATCGCTTGAGCCCAGGAGTTTGAGGTTGCTGTGAGCTAGGCTGACACTACGGCACTCACTCTAGCCAGGGCAACAAAGTGAGACTCTGTCTCACAAAAAAAAAGGAGTCTTAGGAAAAAGGAGGAAGAGGTCCTTGAGACTGACTGATCTGGAGGTAGATTGCAATGACTTCATGGAGAGTCTCAGATGCCATGCCAGACATTAGCCAGGGAAGGGAGTCACAAATTTTTTTTTTTTAGGTTTCAGAAATTTTTACTTTTCTCGTATTACGTGCTCTAAAGGTAAATTTATGAAATACTTTCAAGCCGAAAATGGCATGATCAGAGCTGCGCTTGATGCTTAATACCTCAGCTGTCGCTTATTGAGAGTTTATTATGCATAGACACAACGCTAGGGACTCTACATATATTATTTCTTTTAGTCCTGACAACTCTATGAGGTAGAGGCATTGTCCTCATTTCACACATGATGAACACAGGCCCCAAAGGGGAAGTCATGTGCCCAGGCTCATACAAATAGTAACTGAACGGTACCTGCAGCATCATATAAAGCACAGGATTCAAACTCTCTCTGTGACATGAACTAGCCACGTGACCTTGGGCAAATGTCTAAAGTTTTCTGGGCCTTTCTCCCCTATTTGTAAAATAACGGGGGTGGGGGGAGGGGTAGCCTCATAAAACAGTTTAGAGTAATAGCTAAAAGCATAGAGTCAGAGCCAGCTACGAAAGCTCTGCCACTTCTGTGTGGCCTAGTTGAACAAGTGATTTAATCTCTCCCCAGCCTTGCTGCTAACGTCTGCCAGACCCAGGGCAGACGTGTAAAAGGGAAGCCCACACACCACCTGGCTAAGTATTTAAGAGTTAGAAATCAAACTAACAAACTATTTAAAAAATATATATCCTAGCCTCCTACCTTGACAAATATGCCTCCATAATAACCTAGAAAGGTAGGTTTTGAGTTGAGAATTCCTGGATTCTTTGGAATTCCATGTGAGAACATAGCAGAGCCAGCTTCCTTCTCTTCCCACTGCCCAGCCCACATTTACAGGTTCTGTCCACAACCCTTACAAATAACCAGCTCGGGACAGAGGGGTTCCCTCACCAGCAAGAAGTTTGCCTTTGGGAGGGTGAACCCAGGGAAGGGGCTGGCATAGATGCCAAAAGTAGACTTGGGCCATTTTGGCTGGGAATTCTGAAGCCCTGGGCACCCAGAGAGTGGTCTAGAAGGGGTGCCCAGGCTCTGGGTAGGCACATCTCTTTGGCCCCAGGGAACTCCTTGTCTGTGAGGAGGGGCAGAGCCAGAGGATGATCAGGGTACAACCCTCTAAAATGCAGGGCCTAGGACAAGGGCCCATTTGACATGTCTAAGGAAGGTACTATCTCTCTGTGCCTCAGTTTCCTTTGGGATGACCAACTCATCTGGGCTTGCCTGCGACTTTCCCTGTTTTGGCACTGAAAGTCTTGCATGCTGGAAAAACCTTTCAATCCTGGGCAAACCAGAACAGCTGGTCACCCTCATTTCCTCATCTTTATGATTAGGCTAATAATATCTCATAAGATTGTCATGAGAATTAACTGAGTTAATGCATGTGGAGTGTTTAGACCAGTGCTTGCCATGTGGTACACATTCTGTGCCAGCTATTATCATTTAAAAGATTCCATTCTACTGGAAAATGCTAAATTTCTATAATTGGAGGCTTCGAGTGAGAAAGAGGAAAGAGTTGAGTCTGAGTGAGGTTTTAAACCTGGAAAGCAAGAATCTAGCAGAGTCACCAGCTGAACGGGGAAGCCCAGATGTGATTGGTGGGAAGCTGCTAGCTCAATGTGCGTCACACGGGGTCGAAGGAGGGCTTTATGGGGCATCCAAGAGGAGATGTCCTTTAGGCAGTTGGAAATGTGATTTCAGCATTGAGAGTAGAGATGGGAGCCTAAGAGGAAGATGAAGAGTCATCCCCATAAAAGGAATCGCTAGAAGAAGGTCCGGACTTGTATCAGAGGGAGGAGGGTTAGAACATGGAGACAGAAGACTGGCCAGGGGCAGCAGCCTGTTGGCCCCATTCCACTTAACACGTTTATAATGTGTGCACTTTACCACAGTTTGATGACTTGAAATGTCATTGATTTTAAGACATACCATTATTTTATGTACTACTAAGAAAAAAGGCTGTCCATAATTATGACACGCTATAACATTATTGACTATGAGGACCAACTGATTTCAAAGATACAAAGATGTGAAAAAAAATCTTAGAATTAATTAAATAAGATACATGCCAGGCATTGCGTCAGGCAGCACGGGGAGAGGAGTGGGATACAGTGACGAAAAAGACCCCGCCTTCAGAAGCTTCCGGTCTCACAGTGACACCTGCAGCTACTTCTACCACAAGACCGACTGTGACAAGTGCTAGGGTGCAGGCACCAGAGTTGTTCTGAGACCAGCTGCTGCTTGTCAAGTATTTAGAGGTGTTATTAACATAGACAGAATTGACGGCCACGTCTTTCTTGGGATTTCTGGTCCTCCTCCTCCTTTTCCCTAATGGGTAAAATTTCTAGGGACAGAGCCTTTCAAACCATTTCTGAATGAATTGAGATAATGAATTCAAACACCACATGGTGAGTGTTGAATTGGTACAACTCCTGCGGAAGGCAATTTGGCACTATCCAAATTATTACACAGATGTGTTTTGCCCCTTGACCCTGCAATACCACTTCTAGATAAATCTTACAGATATACTCACCCACATGGGAAATGCTATATGAACTAGGTCATTCATTACAGCATTGTTTGAAATAG
>CAUYSK010095574.1:0-15335 GCA_963575035.1 Avahi laniger | reverse complement strand
GTCCCAGCTACTTGGGAGGCTGAGGCAGTAGGATCGCTTGAGCCCAGGAGTTTGAGGTTGCTGTGAGCTAGGCTGACGCCACGGCACTCGCCCCAGGCAAGAAAGTGAGACTCTGTCTCAAAAAAAAAAAAAAAAAAAATGATTTATCTTCTTTCCACATTTGGTTGCTTTTCTGCATCTCCTGCTGGAATGTCCTTGGGTCTCTATAGGATGTTCCTTCTTGTTCCGTGAAAAAGGCAGCCACCCTCATGCTTATTGAAGGAACAGGCTTATAATGGCATGGAGGATCCGCGCCAGGGAAATCCGTCGGGCGTTGGAATTGCCATGGTCCTGTTTGTGGTGAGTGACACATGAATCTACGGATGTGGTGAAACTCACAGAAATGTACACCAGAAACAAAGGGGAAGACTACTGTTTAAATATTTTAAATCCCGAGGCCCAGGCCATAGCTAGACTAATTAACTCAGAATTTCTGGGTTCCAGCCAGGGATCCATATTTTTTTAAAGCTCCTCAGGAGTTTGCAGCATGCGGTCAAGGCCAAGAAACCGGTATCTCTGCGAGTAACGCTTGCTTGACACGGAGAATTGTTGCAGTGGGCACTTCCCAGAGGCGAACTCCACCAGCCGGAACCCACCTGCCACAGTCCGGGAGGAAGATCAGCTTTTGTGATTTGATTCTCCGAGAGATGCTTTTCCTTATGGACAGTGTGGATGTCTGTCTCCGATGCCCAGAAACAGTCCTGTGAGACATAAGCAAGACTGGGGCCCTATGTTTCCAGGCTATTCCAAATTCACTCTGATCCCTCCTCTCCCCCAGCTACGGAAGGTAAAAGACATTAAAAATTGGCACATATGATCAGAGACCAGGGAGGGCTCCATGATAGTTAATTTTATATGTCAACGTGACTGGGCCACAGGCTGCCCAAACGTCATTCTGGGTGTCGCTGTGACGGTGCTTTTAGATGAGATTAACGTTCGACTTGGTAGACTAAGTAAAATAGATGGCCCTTCCTGGTGTGGGTGGGCCTCATCTAATCAGTCGAAGGCCTGCATAGACCAAAAAGGCTGACCTTTAACAGGGACAAAGTGAATGGGCTGTTCTTGGGTCCTGAGCCTGGCGGCCTTCACTCTGGAGCTTCACCACAGGCTCCCCTGGGTCAGCTTGCCGGCTCACCCTGCGGATATCGGGACCTACCAGTCTCCATAATGCTATGAGCCATTTCCTTACCATAAATCATATGTATACAATCACGATTTGGGGTTCTGTTTCTCTGGAGAACCCTGAGGTTCACAAAATTCATAGCCACTCACCAAGTAGTGCTGGATTGGAGCAGTTTAAAGGTAACAAGGAGCCACTGAAACGGACTTCCTAGAAAGACTACAGGGAATGCGGATGGCTCACACCCTTGTCTGCTACGCACTGTGCTCCAAGACCCCACCTCAGACTCTCCGCACACTGCCTCACTATGTCACGGTCACTACTCCAGACGTAAGAGCAGTGAGGAGAAGGAGACATTCCACTGCTTTGCTCCTAGAGCGTAATGAATCTACCCTCTTTGGAACAAATTCGGGCAAGCGGGTTCAATCAGATCTTTGATTGCTGCTTCCATTTCAGTTGTTTTGTTTCCTCCTGGGGAATATCTGAAATTCTGAGCCTGGCTCTCACTTTGCTGTCCTCAGTAGCTATTATCCACTCCCACGTTATCTTGGCTAAAAGTCCTTGTACTTTTCCTCTGCATCCCCGAAGAGATCTTAACATTCCTTCTCCACTTCAGCGATCCCATTGTTTGCATGTCCGCCCTGCCGTTCCCTGCCTTCGGTGTGCCTTGTAATTCAGCTGCTGCATTTTTAATTGCTTTGTGGTGATTCCTTAATCTATCCAACTGCCTTTCTGTCTCAGCCTCTTGGATTTTTATTGCAGCATGTGCGCCCATTATAAATTTCTATCCCTTTGTCATGAAAGCCGTGTCTTCTTGCATCCTATTATGCAAAGAACTCCCTAAAATGTTCTTCTAGTTCTGCAACAGGTTGTTTCAGACTCTACTCCCCAGCAGAATCTTCAGGAAGATGTTTGCTCTCCTATCTTTCGCGGTAAGATTTCATAAGCCCCATGATGCAACATTTTCTGTTGACTTATTCAGTAAAGAGAAGATACCCATCTGGACTCAGTGTTGACTAAAATTCAAGGTGTGGGGACTGTCCTTGGCCCGGAACACTCTCCACAAAGGTACCAGCTGAATTTTATTTTCAAATATGCATCTGGCAAGGAGTTGATAGATTCAGCTTCTGAATCAATTTCCATGTCTAGGAAGCTTTTATCTGATGTGATTTTGTTAAGCTAAAATGTCATCAAATTTTATTTCCAGAACCTGGCTCTCTGATTCAGTGTATAGACGAAGCCCATATAAAACTGCCATCCCCCAAATGTACTGCTTTTGAGTTCTCTGACTGTCGGAGAGAGCCAGTATGGGGGTGGTAAGCATTGGGGACGCTAATGGATTCAGGGGAGGCAGCTCATAAATTGATTTTTAGCAACTCCTTTTCCTCCAGATAAATATCACACACAACCCCAACATCGAGAACATGAAATGTCTAGTTAAAACGGGGCATGCACCTCTTCTCCCCCCGGGGGACCTCCAGGTATATCCACAAATCCCAGGACTTCAAGGGACACAATTGTAAAACCATAGAAATGAGCCCGTCAGGCACATGTTTTCCAACCTTTTAGTGGCCGTGAATATTCATCCACTGAGAGTGGATTTGATTTTTTGAACCAACCAATAGTCATTCAGAACGGGCCCTGTCCCCAAAGCGAATGAACAAGCTGGGCGCCACCATTCGGATTCTTAAAACTAAAATAAAATAAAACCAAAAAAGCAACAACAAATTTAATCTAATAAGGCTATTGTTCTTACAAGGCTTATAAACTGATGGTTTCAAATGACAGCAATTGTGAAAAAAAAAACCCACAAATTGTTCAAACAATGACCTCATTTCTGGAATAAAGGGGTAGATTCTGAATTGAGTCCTTTCAGAGAAAACACTTATTTGAGTGAGCGACTTCTGACATGTTTACTTAAAAAACAGTCCCATGGCTTACGGAGGCAGTATCAAATGTTGGAGAAAATGAATGTTTTATATTCAGACAGACCCGAGTTTGAGGCCCAGGTCTGCCACGTGAACGTATGTAACCTCAGTCAAGGTACTTACCTCTTCGAACCTAAGTTTTTTCATCTGTAAATGGGAGTAAAGAGACATTTCCCGTAAGAGAAGACACACAGAGCCATGTGGAGATGTTCAACATTATCATACTCAGGGAAATGTAACCAAGATTACAATGAGATGCCATTTTATACCAGTTTGGTGAGAAAAAGGTGTAAAAAGTGTTAAAATACCAACTGTCGGAGAGCATGTGGAGCCACTGAATTTCTTATAGACACATAAATATGTGCCACTGTACTGAAAACCAGTTTGACATTCTCTTCCAGAGTTGCACATGTGTGTACCCTGTCACTTCAATTTAACTCCCAGGAATGTACACAAGAGAAAGATTTGCTCATGAACAACAAGAGACACACACAAGCAATACCATACACACCCATACACACACACACACACACACACACACACACACACACATACACACAAGCAATGTTCACAGCGACACCGTCACAAAACTAAAGCCCTGGAGATCACCCAAATATCCATCAACTACAGAGTGGATAAGTTTTGATATAGTCACACCCTGGAATATAACACAGAATAGAAAATGAATGAGCACCAGCAATCTACATATGGAGGAATCTTAGCAAAATAATATTGAATATGAAAAGCAGGTTTCAAAAGACTCAAACTACTTTGTATACTTTTTATAAAGTTAACATGAGCATATGGACACTTATAAATGCAATAAAATGATATAAAAGGAACACACAGGAATGATGAACACAGGACCCAGGATGGTGGCCGCTTTGGTGGGCAGGGACGAGGGGGTGGAAGCGGAACCCACACCACTAGGTGTAGTTACTGTCAAGATCCCATGTCACCAGGTCAGCCCCAACAAAACAAACGGAAAATTTTAACAAGTTTTTCTTCCTTCTCTTTTCTTTCTTTGTTTTAAGAATTTTTCTTTAGTCTCTTTATCTGTAGGCGCAGTTGCTCAAGGAGGCCACAAATGACCACATGACACCCTGCCAGATGCCAGAGGAAGTCCAGACCTGTGCAAAAGCCAGTGCAGACGAGAGCAGATGACCTCCAGTGACCTTTAACTCATTACTATATCATTATATTAATAATACTGAAAATCACTCCCCCAAGCGAGAATCATCACGATTTTCTGTACATGCAATGTATGAAGAAGCATGTTCGTGAGCTGCACCTGCGCACTCAAAACCCCACTTGGCGTATGTTTGCAGCCCCTCCCTCCTCGGGAGAAAAAGAGTAAGGTTCCCAGAGGAAGGGCGAATTCTCCCTCCGGAGGACTTTTGGACTTGAGCTGCAATAGTGACCCCTCCCTGGGGCTCCAGCCTGCAGGTCCAGCCTACAGATTCCAGACTTGCCAGCCTCCACCATCACATATCTTCGGCTCTTCCCACTCTCTAAAATCTGATCTTCCTTTTAGGGGCCCCCTGACATCACTTTTTCTATACCCCTTTCTACATTTCCATGTTTCCTTGATTAAACCCTAAGCCTCCCAAGGAAAGGTGTACGCCTCTTTGATTTTTTGCATCCATTTATGAGCACAGCACACGGCAGGAGCTTAATAATGATTTCTTAGATTGAATAAGGGAATCAGGTGATTAATATGTAAATAATACTGTTCTGAATGGTGAACCCCCCAAATATGATTTTTCATGGTTCTGAATAATAAAGGGAATGGTATAAACTAGAATGGTAAAAAAAAAATCACAGAGAAGATGGGACATGTGCCAGGTTCCGAAGGATAGAATTTCAGCTGATAGAAAGATAGCTGGTCTCTCCATAGCTTGGAGAATTTGTACAGACAGAGGTGGCCAGGGAGGCTTGCAGGACCACAGGGATGGGTCCAGGGATGGGGCAACACACATACGAGCTGGGAAGCAGAGCAAAGCTACTAGTTAAATTAAAAAAACCAGATGAGGCCGGGCGCGGTGGCTCACGCCTGTAATCCTAGCCCTCCAGGAGGCCGAGGCGGGTGGATTGTTTGAGCTCAGGAGTTCGAAACCAGCCTGAGCAATAGCGAGACCCCGTCTCTACCAAAAATAGAAAGAAATTAATTGGACAACTAAAAATACATAGAAAAAATTAGCCGGGCATGGTGGCGCATGCCTGTAGTCCCAGCTACTCGGGAGGCTGAGGCAAGAGGATCCCTTGAGCCCAGGAGTTTGAGGTTGCTGTGAGCTAGGATGATGCCACAGCACTCTAGCCAGGGCAACATAATGAGACTCTGTCTCAAAAAAAATAAATAAATAAAAATAAGAAAAAAAACCAGGTGAGGAAACTGGGCCTGATTCTCTCAGATACAGGCAAGAACTATTATTTTCTGATCCTGTTTATTTTGCATGAAGCCCCCACTTTAGGAAAGGGGGGACCTGCAGCCTTCAGTTCTGCATGTGGCAGGACTCCTCAGGACTAAAATATCGAAGTTTTATGTCAACACAGTTCCAAAGCTACCGATCGAGAACTGAAAGACTTAGCCTTTCTGGCTGTTTTGGGTTTTCAGCCAGGGAGAAATTTAACTGTTACTAAGGTATTCAAAGAGCACTTTTAGACATAGAAATGATCCTCTTGGGAAAACGGCCTTTGATTTCCGTCCTGTAACCATGGGATCCAAGTTCTTCGGTAGAATTGTAGAATGCAGGGTATGAAAGGTTAAAACCCCAAAACTGGTTGGATTGAGTTTTATCCACAGAACTGAGTTTATTCAATCATTTAAATGGTTGTTTTGACATCAAGCAGACTTAACCACTGGCAAATTAGACTTGCTCTGTCTGTGCTCTGAGTTCATGCATTTTAGTGTCTAGAAAAATCACTAACCTCTGTAATGCCAATAACGCCATGGAGAGATTGCCGACCTCTGGGGAATATATTGGCCCATCTGGCCAATGGCTGGGGAATATATCAGCCATCTCTGTGCTATTGTTCTCTATGAAATCTCCTTGTTGCTTTTCTTTCTTTTTTTTAGGTATATATAGACTCATAATTCACCTTTCCTAACTCTACAGCTTTCCTTTTAGTTTATTACACTCGCAAAAGAAAGATAAGCCATCCTTCTGTAATTGAATCCTATGTTAACACCAAAAAATGGAATAAGAAAAAGAGATGGGGAAAGTGTCTGAACGCATGGTTGAAATTGTGGGCAGTTTTCCGGATTGATTTATGCTGCTCTTAATTGCCAATTCCCAGGAGCCTCTTCTGCTGGTTCTTTAATAGGAGCAGGGATGATCTATGCTTTGGCCGGGAGTGAGCCTGAGATGATGGATGATGGCCTAGGTGTGCGGTAATGACGCTCTGCACATGTGACGGGAACCGCCCCTGCCTGGCCTGAAAGCTCAGCTGAGCCGGTTGGTAATTCCCATGAAGTCCAGAGCCAACCCTTGGCATTGACTTGAATGCCACAATGTCAGTTCTCCTGTTTTAAAAGATGGTGTTTGTTGTAAGTTCTCTGTTCTGGGATTCACGAGAGAATGTTTCATCTCTCAATGCAAAACTGAGGAAGAAGCACATTTCTAGGTAATTATGCAATGGTAAGATATTCTGATAACACATGTCTTCCCATGTAAAAGGAAAATCTCTTTTGGAGAAAAATACAAATATGCAAAAACGCATCACTTTTGTCTTACTGCACAGAGCTAAGCACTGTTAATGTGTTCACGTATATTCTTTCGACATGTTATATGTGAAGGTGTAGTTATGGACTGAATGTTTGCGTCCCCCCCGAAAATCCACAGGGAGCCCTGCCCCCATTATGATGGTATTACGAGGGGGGGCCTTTGGGAGATAATTAGGTTCAGATGAGATCTTGAGGGTGAAGCCCTCATCATGGGATTGGCGTCCTCGAAGGAGAAGGAAGAGATACCAGAGCTCCACGATCCTTTCACTGCACAAAGAAGAGGCCATGTGAGCACACAGCCAGACAGCAGCCACCTACAAGCCAGGAAGCAAATCTCACCAGGAACCGAATCAGCTGGCGCCTTGATCTTGGACTTCCCAGCGTGCAGGACTGTGAGCGATACATTTCTGCTTAAGCCACCCGGTCCATGCGTTTTGTTACAGCAGCCCAAGCAGACTAACATAAGTGTTGTTGTTGTTTTGTTTTGTTTTGTTTTTAATGTGGACCAATATTTTTCCATCCTTCTCACTCCCAACTTTCTTATTTACGTTGCTCAGGTGAGAAGTGCTCATATGAGAGAGAGAAAGGGTGGTGTTCTAGATGCTCATCTCTATAGCAGAGTGTTTAAAAGCAGTGGCTTCAGGCTCTTTGTGACCAAATCTACCATTTGTTAGCTGGGTGACATTAGAGAAGCTACTTAACCTCTCTGTGCATCTGTTTCCTTAACTAAAATGGGATGTGTACAGTATCTTCCTTAAAGGGCTTCTGTAGAGATTAATGAAATATGTATGGCATTTAAAATAGCATCTGTTACATGTTACTCTCTCTATAAGAATTTGCTGCTATTATTCCCATTACTATCGTGGACTTCTCAAATGAAGCACCACTACTAGCAAGGATGATCTGAAACTTGAGGACAGCAGAGAGACATGGGGGAGAGAAAGGAGAGGGAGAGAAACCGGAGAGAGAAGGGACTCCCAGACAGCTGTCTGTGGCTGACTCCATAAGAACCAAAAGGCAATGTTAAGAAAAATCGTCCTAAGCCTAGGCTTGGACAAAACCTTTGCGTATGATATAATTCACAATTCATTTTGAAAGGAAAGCATTTGAAAGTATTCCTGATAAAATGCTTGCACAATTTTCTGATAAACTCTAATGAGATCAAGGCTTGTTCTGGGAAACCATGCTTTGCACTGATTGTAGGTCAAGAGTCTAGCGGTCACACATCCCTGGGGGCAGGACGAGTTCCAGGTTCATCTCAGTGTAACCATTAACAGTGTGCCCTCGCTCTATCCAGCGTGTGCCAGTTGGGCAATAAATTCTTGGGACCGGTATCCCGTTCTTCTTTCTGTAACTTTTTATATATAGTTTCACGATGATTATCTGACAATCTCTTTTCCTCTAAAATGTGCCTTCCAAAAGTGAATCTTTAGAATACAGTAAAGCGTTTTGCTTTCCAGAAAGATTAAAATAAAACTTTGACACATGTTCTTAACTAAACTGTTGGAAAATATTTTCATTTAACAACAACTTCATAGGTAAGAGAAAGATGTCTCGTTCCATTTTCCAACTTGCTTATAATCCATTAAAAATAAGTTTGTTACCAGCAATGAACAACTGGAAATAAAATTAAAAACAATACTATTTATATTAACACTAAAATAATGATACAGGTATTTTTTTTAAATATACAAGATCTATATAAAAAAACTACAAAATTCTGATAGAAGAAATCAAAGATCTAAGTAAATGGAGAAATATTCCACGTTCATGAATGTCTTAGTCTCTTTTGCCCATTTCTTAATTGGGTGCTTATTTTCTTATTGTTGAGTTTTAAAATTTCTTTGTCTATTTTGGATACTAGTCCTTTATAAAATATGTGTTTCACAAATATTTTCTCCAAATCTGTGGCCTGTCAGTTCATCCTCTGAACAATGTCATTTGCAGAAGTTGTTTTTTTTTAATTTCAATGGAGTCCAACTTATTAATTTTTCTTTTATGGGTTGTGCTTTTGGTATTATATTCAATACATCGCCACCAACCCAAGGTTATCTAGAATTTTTCTGATGTTATGTTCCAGGAGTTTTATGGTTTTCATTTTACATTTAAGTCTATAATCCGTTTTGAGTTGATGTTTGTGAAGGTTGTAAGGTCTGTATCTACATTCATTTTTCCGCATGTGGATGTCCAGTTGTTTCGGCACCATTTGTTGGAAAGGCTATCTTTGCTCCATTGTGTTGTCTTTGGTACTTTATCAAAGACCAGTTGACCATATTTGTATGGGTCCAGTTCTGAGCCCTCTATTCTGCTCCATTTATCTATTTGTCTATTCTTTCACCAATACCACCCTGCACTTCACTAAAGAAGGAATACAGATGGCAGACAAGCATATGAAGAGATGCCCAGCATCACATGTCATTAGGGGATTGCCAGTCAAAACAACCATGAAGTGTCACTGCACACCCACCAGAATGGCTAAAATCCAAAATACTATAACACCAGATGCTGCCAAGGATGTAGAACAATGAGAGATTTCATTCATTGCTGGTGAAAATAAAAAAATGGTACAGCCACTTTGGAAAACATTTTGACATAAATGCATCTTACTAAGTGAAAGAAAAGGCTACATGCTCCAAGCATATGACATTCTGGAAAAGACAAAACTATGGAGACAATAAAAAGACCAGTGGTTGCCAGGATTCAGAGCGAAGGGGGGAGGGATGAATAGATGAAGTACGAGGGCTTTTAAGGGCAGTGACACTATTCTGTATGCTACTGTCATGGTGGACACACGTCATTACACATTTGACAGATCCATAGGATGTACAATACTAAGAGCAAATCCTAATGTAAACTGTGGACTTTAAGTATAATGTATCAATATTGGCTCATCAGTTGCAACAAATGTACCAAAATAAAGCAAGATGTTAATAGGGGAAACCAGGTAGGAGAGGGACTGGTACATGGGAACTCTGTACTTTCTACTCATTTGTCTATAAACTAAAACTGTTCTAAAAAATAAAGTCTACTAATAAAATTTTTTTTCTTTCTGATAATACACTTTGCCTGTAAAAACTTCCAAGATTTTTTTTTGCATAAAGGAGAAATTAAATGGACAAAAAAATCATAACAATATTCTCTTGTAGCCTTTATCTTTTTTTATAACCATGTATTGTGAGGGTTTTTCCAGTTACTAAATATTCTACATTATTTTGCCTATATTGATTTCTATTTTTATATACAGTAAGTGATTATAGCAATTTCCTATTGTTAGATATTTTAGGTTAGTCCCAACTTCTGATAAATGAATAGCACTGTGGTAATATTTTTTCAATTACATCTTTTTCAAACATGAGTGAATCTTTGGTTAGGATATGCATAATTAAGGCTTTTCATATTTATTGCCAAATTTCCCTCCAGAAACATCCCAGTTTTCACTCCTTCCAGCCTGCTCCCTTGCTAATAGCATTAGCATTCTGAAAAATTGCTGCAAACTCCATAGGCAAAAGTTACCTTATTATTACTAGTTTTAATTTGCACTTTACTATAATGAGCTTAAATATATTTTAATATGTTTATTAGTCCTCTAGAATTCCTTCTTAAGATTTTACTTTAAGGTATTAGTAAGTTAATTAACATATTAAAGAAAATTACTAGTTAGGGACCCACTCATTAAAAAACAAAAAACACAAACCTACATCTCCAAATCTATAAGCTCTTGTATTCAGTAATATTAATTCAAAGACTCCTTTCAGTATCGAAAACAGATGACAGTAATTAATTTTCTTCAAAGAATTTCAGATGTATAATTTCCAATTCTGTTCATGGCTATCTACTGATTTAAAAAAAAAAAAACCATGGCATCTATCAAGCATGTCAATACAAGCTGGAAATTTTTTAAATAAGATTTTGTTATATAGCACACCTACTAGGAAAAAAATGAATCTACAGGACGATAATAGAAACAAAGTCAATGCCCGAAAGCAAGAAGGCGACTTCTACATGCTAACCGTTTCATTTCACCTGTACCATGCTGAGGTTGTGCTATTTGATTTGAATGAACCATGTTTGTTGTGAACAGCTGGCATGGATTCCTTGAAGTCAGGCAACCGTCACCCAAAAAGCAACAGAATGATGAATCCTCAATTTTACCTACTTTGACTCATCATCCTGCTACTAATAGGATTGCAGCCAAATCCTGAACGTTCTATGAAGAGATTAGGGCAAGTTCAACAGTAGATAGGACATCGCAATACATCTCTGAAAGAGGGGTACACAGTTAAGGAAACAGAGTTTCACTACATACGCAGGGCTTCGAACTCAGCCCTGGGAGCCACAGAGCTGCCCTGCAGCCTCTGGGTTCAGAGGGCACGGAGGCAGAGAAGAGGAAGCAAAAACAGGGTTTTGGGGAAGGTCTGTGTTTGCCAAGTTCACCAACCCAAAACAGCAAAGGAACTAGGTGTCCATAATCTCTTCTCACACACTACTCAAAAAGGCAAAAGAAAAATAAAACATAAACTAGGGGATACTCTTGTTAAAAATTAACAAGCTGCTTTGCCTATACCCTCATGAGGACAATGACAGGCTATGAAGGATGTTTACACAATGACCGACACCCTGCCCTCTTACCCAATTAGTGGGTCACATCTACCCTCATGGAGATCCAAATCGGCCTTTCTATTGCCTCATATTTAGTTATGAACAAGCAATTGACGTTTATCAGACAACTGAGTAAAGCCTACAACAAGAAAAAGAGAAACTATTCATGCAATAGTACATTCCAGATGTACTAGCTGCAAGATTTCAGGAGACAGACTCCCAACAAGCTCAGTAGAACCAAAGCACATAACTTTCAGAAATTCAATTGGTAATATTAATATCTCTTTTATTTCACCTGTTATGAACTACTAAACACAACCACAAGTTTGTTTGCGAATTTCTGATGAACAGCTGGTATTGTTTCTCTAAAGATACCCAGAGAGCCAAGATGCCAGTTTCAATATGCAGCATGATCATAAATAAATTCAGCCTAATTAGAGGTTTCTGCCAGTATCTGGGAATACTCCACCCGGAGCGCATTTGAGTTTGCTACAAACCTAAATCCATTCCATCCACTGTGAAGTCAGGGTGCTCCTCTCAAAAGGTTTGCAAGAGCCAGAATCCTATTGAATAGCTGCCGTTCATGCTCTGAAGTTCGGAGAAAAACTAAATGCTGCTATTCAGAAGCCATTTAATAGAAAACAAGAGTAATGTTTGGTTGTGCCTGTGTTGATTCTATCACTGGCACCGAAGCTGTTACAGGACACAACCTTCATGTCCCTCGCCATAGGCTTAAGGGCGCTACCCTTTTAGTCGCAGGAAATAGATGTGATATGAGATGCTGGTGAAGACTCCTTCAAGTTTCGGGAGAACTAAGCCACCTCCTTCTCAGGATTAAATTTGTGTCTTAGGCATTGAAAGTGACATTTGGACATTTCTATTCCATTATTTTTGAGAAAAGCCAGAATATGTCATCCTATTGACTCTTTCGTTCCATTTTCTTCCTCCAGCTTCCAGGGACTTAATGTTGCTACTCCATTTTTCTTTCAAAACTAGAACTTGAAGCAAGTAGCTGTTGTGATTTCTTGACATTTTATAAAGAACCATCTCAAACGTTTTGGAGATTTCTGTCGGTGCTTAGTAGAAGCTATTGCTCAATTGCTTTCAACTGAATAACGAATACTTCATTAAAGCCAGTGCAAATCTCACAATCAAGATACTAATTTGTTTAACAGGAAATGGACTTGAAGCTATTTGAATGAGTTCTCGGAAAGAAGAACCAAAAGACACGGTTTCCAGTATCCCGATCTTAGAAAGCAAAAGTGTTAGAGTAGAAGACTGGGAGACAGGGCTGAGACCGGATGCAGGGGCTTGCAGAGTGGGTGCAGGCGTTAAAGTCTAGCTAAGGGGTGGGGGACACTGATAACCACAGACAAGAACCGGCTTCAACCAGCTCATCAGCAATCTAGGTCACCTTACAGGAACTTTGGCTAATTATAATATCATCTACATTGAGATTTTAAAATCTCTCCGCCCTTGAAATCACCATGACAGTTCCAAAACAACTATATAAAGTATGAAAATGGGAGGGAACCCAATTCCAGGAATTACTACCCAAACTCCTAGAGACTTCATATGACCACAAACCCCTTCCTTTCCATGTAGATGCTTTTGTCCAGCCCGCACACATATGCACACGTGTTCTCTCTCTCTCTCTCTCTCTCTCTCTCTCTCTCTTTCTCTCTCTCTCTCTCTCTCTCTCTCTCTCTCTCTCTCTCTCTCACTTTCAATAAAAGCTGCTTGCTTTGGGCTCCCATGGTACATCCTGAAATCCTTTTCTTCCAACCGTCACCAAGATCCTGAAAGAACCTCCACTCAGAGGTTCAAAAGCACCATTTGGATGCCTCTTGCTCCCTAAGCCAGGAACCAATACCACTCACTAGCAGCTCCTTCCTTCCACCTGCTAAAAAGATCATAGTACAGTGAAGTAAAATTGTAGTAACTAGTGAGGGGCGTGGATGGATGAGCATGAAACTGGGCTAAGTTTGAACCCTGGCCTTACAGCACTGACAGAGGCAGGTTGCTGATGTGGCTCTTGACGCCTAGAGCCAGAGTGTCTTGTGCTTTCAACTGGGCCTCTCAGACAGGTCACGGGATTCACCCCAGACAGGGCCTGAACACACAGGAAGTCCACCTAAGAGCGAATGCGGCCCAGTCTGTGTCATTGACTCTGACCAACCCTAATCAAGGTGAGAGGGCACAGAGAGAAACTCTGAACTCTTTCCCCAACAGTTAATATATATAAATGACCCCCAAGGCCAATTCTCACAAAATAAGTGCTATCAGAGATATTAATATAAGCGTCCATGAAGCAGTTGGTATAATATTTCATTGCACTTCAGCGATACCCATAGTCACCAAGCACAAACACTTCCAAACACCGATTTTGCAGACCGTCCTTAAGTTGTAAGGAATCCGTCCCAGCCATCCTGTGTAAATGTACTTCCTGTGAGTGAGGCAGAGGCTTGTGGCTGATGAAATGAAGGAGTTCGTATGTGCACTCTAATTTGAGCTCAGCCTCGACTTACATAAGTACTCACGGAAGCTTCCAGATGTTCATCCGGATTTCTAGAACTGAAATTTAAGTTCTATTTGAAAGTCCTAAGGATCCGCAAGAGCAAACAATCCAATAGTAGCTGGATACTACCTTTTAATACTAAAACAATAAGTAGCACTTAAAAGCTAGCTATAGTGAGCAGTCAGAGAAGCTTCTAAATGATAACTCATGACACTGAGAACTAGAATCAAAGCGATGAACCTTTTGCGGTTCTCCCCAAAATGTCAAAAGATCCGCACTATCAATTCTTCGTATTTTTATGTTCTGCCCAAAAATGTCACAAGACTATGAATTTCCTAACAGGGAAAATAAAAAGTACACGTGCTGCAGTATTGAATGTGTCTTCTTGAGACTGCATTGAACCCAGACCAACACTCTCTGTTTTTCCTATGAACACGTCTGTGTTAATCACATGGTTCATTGAGTGGAATGGAGTTAGCTTACTACATAACTGCATTTTCCTAACTGTATCACTTCCTGACAGACACTTACAAACATCACTTTCATTGTCTAGGATGTGAATTTAGCACTGGAGCTCATATGACTTGGTTCTCCCTGGATCTCCAAGAAATTGAAATGAGATATTCAGTGCAGTTCTGATTCTTGTACATAAGCTGGGGTTTGCGAAGGGCACTCCAAGGCTTCCAGAATGGCAGCATGAGTGCACTAGTGCAACAGCACATTTTGAGAAGTGAAGTGTCTCAGTTCTCCATGGCGTTGCAAAGAATTCTATCTAACCTTTGCCCACAGAAAGTCCATTTCTACTAACAAAGAGATAACAAGGCTATGTATGACCTTTTAGCAAGAAAAATGAACTCTGTTAGAGCTTTAACAAGTGTAGACAGAAGTATGCAAATATTATTGTCACTGTCTAAGGACTAAAATCAAAGTGTTGGCATTTGTGGCAAGCTATTTTCTCTTAAACTTCAAGGGATCTATTTTTTGTTTTTATTTTTGTTGTTGTTGTTATTTTTATTTTGAGCCTGCTGGGCACTGCCCCCTCCTCCGAGATCCACTCCACAGAGAACTGCCACCCAGCTCCCGATTTCAGAAAATCTCACTCCTTCCCCTCATTACTTGTTCCCTTTTTCAATTCTCCAGCCCCTGTGTAGCCAATTCCTTGTATTAAATTTTCTCCGTTAAAACAACTTGTTTTAGTTTCTGTGTTCCTGCTCGGATCCTCACAAATATTGACATAAAACATATCAGCATGCCACTAAGAAACAGGCAAAATAAAAACACTTGTTTTGAGGCCGGGCGCGGTGGCTCACGCCTGCAATCCTAGCTCTCTGGGAGGCCGAGGCGCGCAGATTGTTTGAGCTCAGGAGTTCGAGACCAGCCTGAGCAAGAGCGAGACCCCGTCTCTAC
>CAUYSK010095569.1:0-21990 GCA_963575035.1 Avahi laniger | reverse complement strand
CACTGTACCGCCCTGAGTAGAGTGCCGTGGCATCAGCCTAGCTCACAGCAACCTCAGACTCCTGGGCTCAAGCGATCCTCCTGCCTCAGCCTCCCGAGTAGCTGGGACTACAGGCATGTGCCACCATGCCCGGCTAATTTTTTTTTTTCTATATAGATTTTTAGTTTTCCAGATAATTTCTTTCTATTTTTAGTAGAGACGGGGTCTCGCTCTTGCTCAGGCTGGTTTCGAACTCCTGAGCTCAAACAATCCGCCTGCCTCGGCCTTCCAGAGAGCTAGGATTACAGGCGTGAGCCACCGCGCCCGGCCTGGGCTTATACATTTTTTAATATGGAGATGATTTATTGGAGGTGGCTATAAAAGTTATTCTGCTCATTGTGTTAATTAGGAAAATAGCAAAAACAGTAAAGAAAGTGAAAAACCACCCATAATCACTGATTAGGCAGGAAAAATTGTGTCCTTCTTTCTCCAACCTGCAGCAATACAAGGTGGAAAGAAGCTCTGGGAACCAGAGTGGCGGGGCCTTGGCTGCGAACTCCCTCTCAGAGTAGGGGCTCCGGGCCCACCTGCAGGCTCAGGCCTGAGCCAGAAGGTTCCCTGAGGCTGTGCTCCCCAGAGTCACATTCCAGGGGAGACTGGGAGCTCCCGTCGAGAGAGGAGTTTAACAAATGTTGGTCCACACACATCTCAGTGAGCTGGGAGACGCATGTTCCTAGACAGTGGCTATCACGGAACAGTCAAATCTCCCCCAAATTTGGCTTGTCAATATGATACTGCCAATTTGTAAATTGTGTTTTAGACTGAGGTGGAAGAAGCACTTGAGGCCAGGAGTTCAAGACCAGCCTGGGCGACATAGTGAGACCCGGTCTCTACTAAAAATAAGAAAAATTAGCCAGGTGTGGTGGCAAGTGCCCGTAGTCCCAGCTACTCGGGAGGCTGAAACAGAAGTGTTGCTCGAGCCCAGGAGTTCGCGGCTGCAGTGAGCTATGATTGAGCAACTGCACACCAGCCTGGGTGGCAGAGCGAGACCCTCTCTCTAAAAAAAACTGTGTACTTTAGGTCAAGCAAGGACATTTAAAAGGAAATCAGCAACTACTCTTTATCACTAGGGTTTTATAAAAGAACGGACATTTGAACACCAAAAGTGGGAAAGACCGACTCTCTGGATAAAAAGCTTCACGGAAAACTCAGGAACACCACCCTCGCTCGACTTCTTCCGCCGTGGATCCAAGCTCTCGGTGAGGGGCTGCCGTTCAGAGCCAGACGGGAGACAGGGGTTCCTCTGTCTGGGCCCGAGTGTCCCCATCTGTCCAGGATTCTTCTTGTTAAAGGATTCTCAGCCCCCTCCGCACCATCATTCCTCTTTTTTTTTTTTTCCGTGACAAACAGTTTTGTCCCAGTGGTCACCTCCCAACATCCATATCCAGCAGGTTGTCTGAAAGTGCCAGCACCCAGATGGACGGACAGAGGGACAACCTGGGGAAGCAGCCGCGTGATGAGTCTGGGGGAGGGGACGGGAAAAGGGACAGAGAGGCAAGCAGGGCTAGAAAGGCAGGTGGAGGGGGAAAGGAGGGAGGGAGGAAGGGAGGGCTGATCCTGCTGGGGAGGGCGTCCCTGGAGTTCTAGACGGGGCACGAGGCATCCGCGGGCTGCTGAGGACTTGTCCAGAGGTGGAGCGGTTTTCTGGAGGGTCGTTCTGGGCATGAAATCTCTATCCTATCAGTCGGTGGGCTTAGTGCAGAGGGGGGCCCAGCTAGGAACCCCGGCTGAGGGACGGAACGAGGGGCCGATCCCTGCAGCCCCACCGTGCCCTCCCTGCACTCCATGGGCCCCCGGGGACGTGCTCTGAAAGCCCCCAGTGGAGTCCTGGCCTCCCAGGCCTGGGGACTCGTTCGGAGCACATGATGGGCGCCAAGAAGGCTCTGGCACCTGCTCCTCCCTCCTCTCCCTGAGCAGCCTCCGACCTCGCCCCGGGGCTCGGGCCCCTTCCCAGCCGATAAATCAGCCACGCACACTAAGGGGGAGCAGTGGGCGGGGGGAGGCAGGGCCGAGGCGGGTTTGGGCGCCTCGTTCAATCATCCCCCACTCTGCAGAGGGGAAACGGAAGCCAGAGGAGGGAAGCCACCCTGTCGGCAAATTGACGGCTGTGCTGAAGCAATAATAATTCTATCAATAATAATGATAATGTAATAATAATAAGCGCTTGTTGAAGGCCAGTGTCCTGTCTCTCACTCCAGGATTTAAGCTGGAGAACTGGACGTCAGAGCTGATGGATTTTCAGACCCTGTGGCCTCAGGTGGGAAAGTCCCTGGGGACAGGAGCATTCTGGGGACCTCAAGGGTCACACCTTCCTGTAGGTGTGGAGCCCGCTCAGGTGCACACAGTCTGGGTGTGTCCAGATGTGGACGTTTTTGAGCAGTTAGATTTTCTATTCTTTCCAGCCCCTCAACCCCACCCCCACCCCGCCCAGCAAATGGATAACAGGAAACAGCCAAAGCTTCTTAACTTTTCTTTAATCTTCCCCTCTCCGGCAAACTGAAAATCAAACGATAATTGTCTGGGTGATCTCATTATTGTCAACAAAATCCAAGCCTTGAAGTCCGAATCCACTGAAACGCTGACACATTAAACACGAAAGGAAACTGTGCTTGCATGTTGTTCGATAAATAAATAAGGCCGGCGGGAGCTCGGCGCAGGCCCGGCACACGGAGGGGCCGGGCTGTCGGAAGTGCTAGGACTGCAAGGTGACCACGGGGACCCAGGAACCGTGGCATCTGGGAAAGACTAGGTCTCTGAGGTCAATGTTCCGTCCTTCCTGTTTGGATCCGTCAGGCCCGGCAGGAAACAGATGGCACCTTTCCTAATGATGGGGGTATCCGCAGGGGGAGGGGACCAGAAAGAGAGGTGCAGCGCCCGGGGACTAGCACCGGAGAGAAACCGTTACCGCCTCTAGGCCTGAAAGACAAGGAGACCAAGCACTTATCGGCTCCCAGAGAGCGTGACATCAGAGGGGCCACCTGATAGGAGCTGTGGCTGACACAGAGGCCACCAAACTGTGGCCTGGCAGGGAGAGCACCAGAGCATAGACAGCCTGACTGCTCTCTCCTACCTGCCTCCGATCTCCCAGAGGGCAAAGGAGGCTGGAAGATGCAGGCGTGTGGACCAAGCTATCCGGGGCACGGAGCAGGGTCTGGAGGGACAAGCAGAGAACACTCAGCACCCACGCACGGAGGGACACCCCTGAGCATGCACATCTGCACCACCCTCCCGCACACGTCCAAGCACGGGAAGCTTGTCCCCCACCTGCACCTGCAAACAGCCTATCCAAGTCTGAAGATCCCAAATCCAAGTTCCTGTCAAAACCAAGTTCTGGGGTTGGGGAGCAGGTCACACCCACACTGGGGAGCTGGCCCTGTTTGAATGTCAGGAGGGTACGACTGCAGAGGGCCAGGGCAGGGCTACAGGGCAGGCCTGCTGCACTGGCTGGGGGCTGGGGGTGAACACAGATCAAAAGGTGTCGCCATCTGTTCACCTTCTCTTTGCACCTCTTGGTCTTGCTTTTCCTGCCATCTTACCAGATTCCTAATAGAGGTCATGACAACGTATTACATATTACGTATCACCTTTATAGAAACTGGGACACTTCGGGAACCTGAAGTGCAGTGGGGGTGTTCACTACCCCTACGCCCCTCCTGGCTGTCCTGGAGGAGAGGGGACAGCAACTCTCCCAGCACCGGGCCAGCACTGCCTACACAGGGGGCTTGTGGCAGCTGCTTGTGACTTCACGGCCACAGACCTCTCTTTCTCTCTTTCAGTTCCAGAGGCAGCAGGGAGGGCACTTGTGGGGAGGGGACAGGCCCTCAGGAGACCTGAGTCCTCAACTGCTGCTGCTGCTTTCTGGCCACGTGACCCAGGAGAGACCCTTCCCCACCCTGGGTCTCAATTTCAACTTAACAAGGAAAGGGGACTTTGCTTCTGATCTTGGCCACCCGAGACCCCAACATGGATTGAAAGACAAGGGGGGTTGTCATTGCTCTTCTTTCTGTCCGCAAAGAACCTCTCAGGTGCCTGCCTGGTGTTCTACCCGCCTTGGAGGCTCCGCAGGTTGGAGCTCCCCTGCCGAGCCAGCGGGTTCTGACACTTGCCTGTTAAGCCACCGAGTAGGTCCCCGGCATTTCCTTCCCTGCCCTCCCTTTCCCCAGGCTCCAGGAGAAAAAGTGCTCACCAGGGGACATGGAAACAAGGCTGAAAAAAGCCTTCTATAAAATGCAAAAACTGTGCGCTTCTAAGGAATTAAGGAAAACATGTTGATCTTTTCATCTATACCTGCCTCGTCACCTTGAAAGCGTTCTAAGCTGTTTGAGAGTAGGAAATAAAGGCAGGAAATGAACGTTTATTGAACACTATGGTAAATATTGCCCAATATCTGGCTCAGTTTTCCTTCCCAGACACTACATATCCCAGCACCCTTGCTGTGAGCTGGAACCACGTGGCTCGTCTGGCCAGTTAGTGGGGAGCAGAAGTGTCCTGGCCAATTCTTCCTCTCTTCCTCTGCCACAGGGAACGTGAGGCTTCGAGTTGAAATGGTGGAGCCAGAATTTGATCTTGTGGATCATGGGTCACATGTACAAGAAAGTTGGCCTGGGGAGGGGTCTGGCCCTTTAGCAAACTGTACGGGAGTGAAAAATAAACTTACGTCATGATAAGCCCCGGAGCTTTCAGGGATGTTTGTTACAGCAGCATAGCCTCACCTGCGCTGACCGATATAAACCCCATCCTGTGCGAGCATTTTCATACATATTATCTCTCACTTGATCCTCATCACAACTCTAGAGGTGAGTAGTATTATTATCACAATTTTCTGGATGAGAAAACTAGGACTCACACATGTTAGAGAATTGGCCCAAAGTCAATAAGAGGTAGATCCAAAGGTAGGGTCTTAAAAGTTGTTAGGTTCCGTCACCCAAAAAAGGGGGAAATTTGGGAGGCAGGCATGTAAATGGCCATCTCAGAGTAGAAATGGTGCTGGTCGGTGCGGGGTCTTTGTTGAGTAAACCACAATCCTTCAAGTGTGGCCTTCTGGAGTCTGGGAAAAAATGTTCCCAGCTAAAAGTAGCTACACAAGAGGGTCCCAGCCAAAGTCCAACTCTAGGTTGGCAGAATTCTTGGATGCCTTGGAATTCCTGCTGGCCAGGGTTCCACTGGCATGGAAGTGTTTATACTCGCCTCAAATTAGTTCTCCCACGCCTTCCAGAGCCCCAGCCCATATTTGGGATGGAAAAGGGAAAATGATTCCCAGCGGGGATTCAAAAACATCAGAAAAATTCCACAGGGGCCGTGGCCGCTCCGTGTGGCTCAGGGCTCTGAGCAATCACATCCCTTGGTCCCTCATACCTGGATTCTGTGCCCAGCAGGTCAGCCAGGGCAAAAGGACAAGCACTCCCTCGCGCACTGATTCAGAAGGAAGCATTTCTGGAAGGGTTCTTGCGGGGGCCGGTGCGGCTCCACAGCTGAATGAAGCGCAAGGAATGAGAAAGAAGAAAAGACCTAACCGCGTCTCCTGCCTGCTGAAGCAGGCCCCCTCCCTCCCTTGGACAAGGCGCTATGTGACTGGATCCCATCAGCCACCAGGAGCAGAAGCCCCCAAATACAAGCATCTTCACAGAAAGGAAAACTCCCAGAAGACCACGCAGTGTGTAACTTTTTGTGTAAGGCTCAAAAGCAGGCAAAACAAAGCATGTTGTTGGGACGTACTTTATATGTGACAGAATTACATACACACACACACACACATACACACACAGACATGGGAATGATAAACCCAGAACTCAGGACGGTGCTTATCGGGGGCTGGGACGGCGAGATGCCCAGTTCAAGAGAAACGCACCTGCGGCAGGAGTGGCCGCGACTGGCCGCATTCTCGCTCTTGACGGGAGTGGGGAGATCCCAGGTGCCGGTTGTTTTAACACATATCTCAGGTTTATGAGTAATCCAGCGCTGTCTACCTAAGATCTATTTTTAAAGGGGAGCTTAGTAACAGCCAACACCGGTACACCGTTTCCTGAGTACCAAGCGCTGTTTTCGGCCCTTCTCCTACACAGACACATTTACACCTCGCAGCAGCCTCCTGAGGTGGGTCTTATTTTATGTCCATTTTACACACGAGCAAACTGAGGCAAGAGAAGTTAAGTAAGCTGCCCAGGGTCACACAGCTGGTAGGTGGCAGGAGATGAGCCTTCAGAGACCTTCTTAGCTGCTGTACAGTGAGAATGTGAATTACGTCACTCGACTATAAGCCCAGGGACAGCTGTCATGGGCTGGGTTGGTTCTGTGGTTCAGCGACATCATCGCAGATGCTACTGTAAGGCCCAGGGCTTGGCCCTCTGAAGGTTCACTGAAAAATTAACTCGCAAAGGGCAAATTAATTGGAGAAAAGACACACAAGTTTATTTAACATGTAGACACGGGAGCTTTCGGAATGAAGACCCAAACCAAAGATGCAGGTGAATCCGTTTTTACGCTTAGGTTCAATGAAGTACAGACAGCCACGTAGAAATACGATTGGACAAAAAGGGTTTTATCTAATGCCAACAGACTGAGTGGGGAAGCGCAGCCAGGCTGTCTGTCTAGACTCTTCTTGGCCTCTCTGGGCGAGCATTCTTTACTTCTGGACGTGGGGCAGGACCCTCTCCAGCATGGGGGTCTTCTGACCTACAGTCAAACAAGGTCGGCCAGTTTTTACACAGAAAGGTGGAAGGAAAGTTAGAGACATATTTTTAGGTTTTACGGCTGGCTTTGGGGAAATGGAGTTCTGGATTGCATGACCCCCCTTGAGGAAGACGGATCTTAGTCTTTGTGGCTAGTCCCCGAGTAGAGACAGGAGGGCAGGAGAAGTTCGGAGAAAAACCTTTGCTTCCGGGGCTGCTTCCAGGGCCTTCGTTTTGGAGTATCGCTGCTGAGCCCCAACACTGTCCTCACCGCGCCCCCCCACAGCCGTGTTGCCCTTGCAGCGTTTCCAGGCAGTCCCACGCAGTTCAAGTCCAGCAAAATGAGGCATTTCCTCTTGCGTGCGTGCGTGTTTCACTGGTGAAGAAATCCTTTCCCAGATCTTGGTTTGGAGACTTCCCCTCCGGCCGTTGACCAAGCTGAGTCCCATGCCTAGACCCAAACCAATCACTGGCTGCAATAATGAGCTTAGAACATTCACAGTTCTCCCCTGAGACTGCAAGAATTAGCGGGAGTGGCTGGCCCAGCGGCCAAGAGTGCTGCCTCCAGCACTGCTTAGGGTTCCCCTGCCAGGGCTACGACCCCACTGGACTGTGAGCTCCTCAAACAGAAATCGCCTCCAAGTCTTCCTGCCCTCCCTCCCCGCTCGTGCCAGCCAAGGCCCACCAAATAGTCGGCGCTGTTTATACCGCGCGGGTCAGGCCTGGGGCCTGCTATACTCAGAGCCCCCTGCTGAGGGACGAGGGGATCATCTGTCCCTGGAGCCCAGGCAGCTGACGTCTGTCCCATCCTACCTCTGGCCAGAGATGACTGTCTAGAGTTGGTCACCCTGCCTAAGGGAAGTTATGTCGCAGGCTAGCCAAACGCCTATGGTATACCTCGAACAAAGATCTCCTCCCCAACCAGAATGGTGCTGGCTTAGTGGGTGTCTTAACCCGGTTTCCCTAGACAGCAGCGCCTGGGTCGGCTCGCCTGCTGGTGCTTTCCAGGCAGATACAATCCGGGGGAAGCAGACATGGGGGGTGAGGAATTAGGCAGGGGGCGGGGCGTAGCGGGTTCCCCTTCAGAACCGAAGGACCAAAGGGCCCCCAGCTCCAGGGAGTATAGCTGGCAGACAGTCCCCAGCTGCCACCCTCTTTGGAATTGCTCTTACAAAAGCAAGTCACCTTGTCCCAGGTCACGCGCCCTTCCTGGGGCAGCCCCATCTAATGACTGGGACGCGCAGGGTGTAGACCGCGACCCCTCCCCCAAACTCGGAACAACTGTAAAGGGCTGTCCCACCTTCAGGGCTCCCCACTGAGACGGCCGTACAACCTGCTTCCACCCTGCCCTTCCACTGGAGGTGACCCCAAGAGCACCCCCCAATAAATCTCCTACACTGCTTCCCAGGGAACCCAGAGGGACAGAGGGAAGGCCCACCTCAAACGTGAGCATGTCCAAGCTGGTCCCAGCTGCCCGAGAAAGCACAGTGGGTTGCCCAGCTCTAGGAGACATCTCCAGAGAGGACACAGGAAACACCGCATCTCAGGGGAGTCCGTCCGAGGGCGGACAAGTGAGAAACTTCCACCACTGACTCTCACTTGTCCGGGTTTGCCTACGGAGTGTTAACCCTTCTTCTGTGTGTCCCTGGGCCCTCCAGGCAACTTCTGGGGAAGCCAGAACCTCCGTGGCCCAGTCGGGTCAATCCCGAAGGCTGGAGCTGCTGCTTCTCCCGCCAGGGCAGGTGCAGTGGAGGCCGCGCCGAGGCCCACGCTTTGCCCCCGGGGGAGGCTGAGACTGCCAGCAGTGCTAAGAGACGAGGGGACAGTGACGGCAGCCAGGGCTTTGCGGCTGGGGGACCAGCACAAGCCATTGCTGGGGTCTCTGTGACTGGGGACAGAGCAGATGGGGCCGTGTAGATCTGGTCAGGGTAAACTGAGTCAGCCCGGACTCCTCTCCTGGACTGGGAAACACGAGAGGAAGGTCTGCGAGGAGCAGGAGCAGAAGCCGAGAGGCCGTGAGGCAGAAGGAGCCAAAAGGAGCCGTGAGAAAGGGGAGGCCTCGAGTCGGCAGAACTTAGGAGAAGCTGAAGCGAGCGAGAGAGACGCCCAGCAGAGCACCGGCAGCGAGGGCTCCGGCTGCAGCAAGTGTCACCTTCAGGATGTGCTTCTGTGCTGAGGATGTCATGCTCCTTGCTGAGGAGACAGCGACACGGCCCTGTGGGGACAGCTGCCTGGCTCTCTGAATGACCAGCCCTATTCTTAGAGTCTCAGATGATTTATCGGGGTAGCTTGAGGGGCTCCATTCTTGGGCTGGGAACACGGGGCACGAGGAGAGGGGATCTGCCCCGGCTCCACCCTGCGGCTGGTGCGTCCGCCGAGCGCCAGGCCCTGGGTGCAGGTTGGACGGTTGGGGAAAAAGACTCTTGCTTTGGGGAGGATGAAGCTGTCCATCCAAGTGCTGCGCCCTCAGTTTTGGCAACTCAAGGTGGCCCCGGGTAAGAGCGAGGACTGTCGGAAGCCCACGGATGACACCAACACCATGGCAGGTAGAATGAAGAGACCTCTAGACAGAGAGAAATCAGACCTAGTACGTTGCTTCAGCGAGAGCCCTTCCGTCTAGATTCCTTCTTCCATCCACAATTACCCTGCCATAGTACTATACCAATCTCTCAGGGCCTCACCGGGAAATTAAAACCGAACTAGAAACAAACAATCCAATTAAAAAATAGGCAATAGTCTTAAATAGACATTTCCCCAAAGAAGATATACAAATGACCAATACGCACGTGAAAAGATGCCAACATCCCTAATCATTAGTGGAATGAGCATCAAAACCACACGAGAAACCACCCCATATGCATTAGAATGGCTATTACAAAACAAACAAAAAACAAAAGCAAAACAGAAAATAACAAGTGTTGATGAGGATGTGGAGAAATTGGAACCCCTGTACATCACTGTTGGGAACGCATCCCACCCGGGCAACCAGGTGCATCCATGTGATAGGGCTGGTCCCTGCCACCGGTCGCCTTCTTGTCCTCCTGTGACTGTGACCTAGTGACATCCAAACACACCAGTGAAAACCCCCATGCCTTTTGCTTGTGTGCTCCATACATCTCTCTCTCTCTGTCTCTCTGTCTCTGTCTCTCTCTCTCTCCTGCTCCCTGTTGCTCCTCCAGTGTGGTCCCCCAAGTAGCAGACTGTACCTTCCTCTCCAGGACCTGTGAGTATCACAAATCCCGGAATTCCATATGCCTCTCTGAGCGTCATTTTCATGGCCATGTTGGAATGGTCCTTAAAGATCCCACAAGGGGGACCAAGTCCCCCATTTACGCCACAGTGGTGGTTACCAGGTGCTGGGAAGAGGGGAAGTGGGGAGTTGTTTTGTGGGTACAGAGTTTTAGTTGGGGAAGATGAAAAGTTCTGGAGATGGAAGGTGGTGATGGTTGCTCAATGATGTGGATATATCTATGCCACAGAACTGCACATTTAAAGTGGTTAAAATGGTAAATTTTATGATATGTATATTTTACTACAATTTTTAAAAAATAACTAGACTATGCGATTGATCAAGCGTAAGAGCTTGTCGGAATTCGGGAGACCACGGGCCCCGCACCCAGGGTGTAGATGAGGCTGGGCGGGTGAGGAGAGCGTTGTAGTTACACGGTGATGACGGCGGAGCCAGAGGAGAACGTCCCCGTCCTGACACTCGGGCCTCAGCACTGGCCGTTCAGCTCTGCGCTCCGTGACCCGATAGCCCAGATTCATGTCTCCCCCAAAACCTGACTCTCCTGAGAACCACGGGACCTACCATCAGCACCGCTGGCCCGTCGCCCCTCACGGACAGCCCTAGGGGAGGCTCACAGCTCTGGGGACTAAGAGGGGCCACAGAGCCAGAGCCCAGTCATCATCAGAAGACCCTTACAGTGAAAAACCTTGGGAATGTCCATTTTGTAGTCCTGACCGTCAATCCCTCTTAGCACCTTGATGGCAGGTCACTGAGAGCTTCGTGGATTCATGCCCCTCTCAGTAAAGCTGTTCTGAGTTTCAGTTTCTCCACTCAGGCAAAACCCTCTAGGATTGCCCACCTTCAGGGACCAATGTCACAGCAGCCCTTGCACAGCTAGCCAGGATGGCAAAATTTGGCACATGAACCACGCTGCCCCTACCAGTGCCCAGAGCAGACATTACTAATCAATCAAGAGTCTGTTCCCCGCTGAGCAAGATAAAGGCCTCAGAATTATCGACACAGCCTCCAGCTGCCCAGTCATTCGGCACTGGCACCAGGGATGAGATTTACTTGCCAGCTGTCATCTTCGCTAACGTAACACAGTCTGGGTTCTTGGAGAGATCTCTTTTCTCTTGGCCTCAATATTTTTCACCTATAATGCGAAATGATTTGTATGTCCCTGCCAGCTCTGTGATCCAGTGAATTCCTTAATAGAACTGGACAATTCCATATTGTGGATAATGGAGGGAAATTCTGTTGGTTTCAAGAGAAATCCTATGGAGATTTTAATATATTTCTTGGCAGTAAATCTGCCTTTCTATTCTATTCGCATCAGAGTGCGTCAGAGCGCTGTGGGCTCCAAGGACATTGTGAGTCTGGCTGGGGACACCAGGTTCCCCATCCCCCATGAAGACAGACGTTGGGGTCTGGCTGTGCTCCTGGCTAGCCAGGTTGCCACTTTCTGGAAGGTTCAAAGCCAAGATAAGCCTGACCCTCCTCTTTGAGATAAGACAGGACTGCCCGCCCACCCCCTCCAGCAGGAGAGAGCCAGGGCTGACATTCCCGCCCCTCACACTGCTCTCTGCTTGTCCTGTCCCCTGTCCGGGAGGGCGGATGTGTCGCTCCAACGGGGCCTAGACGGTCTTTCTGTCTGCCTGTCGGGGAGCCAGGCTGCTCTGCCCACCCAGCTCCGCCTGGCAGAAGGGGACACACCAGCGGGAGGGGGGGACAGGGCAGCCGCGTGCCACCAGGCACTGTAAAAGACAGAACTTTAAATCTTGGCCTCCATCAGGGAACTGCCTTAATTAGGGTGGCGCCGAGCATGATGCCGTAATTAACTGCATGTCTGTGTTTCCATCCCGAACGCCCGTTTCCAGACCTCTGTGATCCAGTCTTCCGAAGAGAAGCTCCAGCCAGAGACTTGGCACCAGCAGCCCCAGAGGGGAGGGATGGCCGGTTTCCCTGCTCGCTCCTCTCTGAGCCCCACTCGGTGAGTCCTCGGAGGTAGGAGCCCTGGGTCCTTCCTAGAAAGGGTGGTTATGTGTGCTCAGAGCTGCCGGCCCTGCCCGGTCCCCAAAGCCAGGGAAACCCGAAGGTATGGCGTCAGCGTGAGCTGGGCAGAGTGCACACCTGTTAGTTTGACTTGAATAACATCAATTTTCCATCATTCCAGGAACTTTAATCTTCTTTGGGGAACCAGCCTCAGCCAAGTGTAGCTCTAGGGAAGGAGCCACGATCCAGGCTGGCCAATCAGAGGGCTCATCCCCTGGCCACAGTGATTGGTCCAGTGAGAGTCATGTGACTGTCGCAGGACTTGGGCAGTGCTACTGGGGAATGGTATCTGCCTTCCCAGTGGGTTGCTAAACTGGAAGGATGTCAGCTGGAGGGGCTGGGGGCCGTGTGTGCCACCTCCTGGGGACAGTCTGTCTAAGAATGAGGCCAGACTGAAGAAGGCATAGAAGAAACATGGAGGGTGCCAGCGAGTAAGGGGGGTAGAGAACGGGAGGAAGAGAGAGGGAGAGACCCGATGACATCCTTTAAGCAGGTGACTCCAGCTGTACCTGAAGCAAAATACTCCCGTAGACTTTTAATTATTTTTATTAATATGACAGGCAACAAATTCCCCATTTTTGTTTGTGTCGATTTGAACCCAGTGTCCGTCACTTGCAACTTTAAGAGATTTGACTAAAACTTAGATCACTACCCGGACTCCAGTGCTGAAACCAAATCCGTCCCCAAACCGTCAATCGTAGGTGCTGATTAACCACCTTTTTCACTTTACGTAGGGTTGCGCTGGGTTTCCGACTCTTACAGCCAAAGAGGCCCAATGATGCATATTTTTCCCTAATTGTAAAAGTGATGTGTACTCACTGGGGACAAGTACAAAATACTGGTAAACACGCAAAAGAAAATAAAAATGACCCGTAATCCTACCACGAAGAAACAATTTTCGATATAACAGACGAAATGTCCCTTTAGACTTTTTTCTGTGCATATGTGAGTACAAAGTCGTTTAGACGAGCTCGTGCTCTAATGCCAGCCCACGTCCTTGAGTCTTCCCTGAAGCAGAGCGCGTGTACAGGAAAGCGCACCACGGGGACCCCGTTGACAGACTTCACAAAGGGAGCACACCTGTCTCACCAGCTTCCAGATTAGGAAACGGAACATGACTGGCACGTCACAAGGCGGTGACTTGGGCCCTCTCCCAATCATGACTTCCAAAAGGGACCACCATCCAGACTTCTGGGGGCAGAGATGAACGTGGCCTGTTTTTTAACGCTAGCATCGTGTGAAATCACACAGAATGTGCCCTTCAATTTCAGGCTTCTTTCTCTGGGCATTTTGTCTGTGAATACCATCTCGTAACCTGCATTTCTCCCTTTCCCGTAGTCTGAACACTTTCCAATGTCTTTAATTACTCTACACCCCTGTGTCATGAGAAGAATCACTCTTGACCTTGCCAATCTCCTCTTGCAGGCATTTTGGTCGTTTCCTATTTTTCGCTACTATAAACAATGCTGTCGTAGACGCCCTGGCATCTCAATAAACACTGAACAAACAAACGAATAAATATAAAAAGCCAACAATGGGAAAGGTTTGAGGAACATTTCAAGGCAGCAGGGGACACACTCCCTCTGGCAGTTGATCTGTCAGGGACAGGAGAGGGGATCGGACCCTGGCAGCAAAAAGAAAGTGTCGGCCAAGGACCTTCAGACCTTCTCCGGCTCGCTGTGCTTCGGCCGAGAGCTCTGTTCTCCCTGAGTTCGCCTCCTTAATTCTCGGTGAGCAACAGATTTGTTTTCGAGTCTTTGCTGTTGAAAACAACACGGCAGAGAACACCCCTGCACACACATCACTCTGCACATGGGAGCTTACATCCTGGGACAAATTCCTGAGAACAGTAGGTAGCATCGCTCAAGCCCTTTCTGCCAGGCACTGTGTTTTTTTGTGCTTTTTATAGGATGAGCTCATTTGAGCCTCTCCACAGTGCACCGAAACAGGGAGTCTCATCCCGAGGAGGGATTGCGGGATTAAAGGGCAAGCACGTTTTGTATGTTGCGTCGCATTTCCAGCCGCCTTCCATGTGACTGCACCAATTAATTCTCCCCCAGCAGTGCAAAGGGTCGGTTTCCCTTCCACGCTTGTCAACACTGGACACTATCAATTATTTTAGCCGCCAGTCATGGCCAAACGGATATGCAAAAAATTATAGCTCATTGTAGATATTTGCTCACCTCTTTCATCTTTTAGCAAGTGTCTTAGTCTGTTTGGGCTGCTATAACAAAATACCATAAGCTGGGTGGCTTCCAAACAACAGGAATTTATTTCTCACAGTTCTGGGGGCTGGGAAGTCCAAGAGCAAGGTGCCAGCAGATTCAGTGTCCGGCGAGGGCCCATTTCCTGGTTTACAGATGGCACCTTCTCACTGTGTCATTACAGGGTGGAAAAGGCAAGGCGCCCTTTTTTATAGGGACCCTAATCCCAATGACAAGGGCTGAGCCCCCCAAGGCCCCCTTGCCTATCACCACCTGGTTTTGACATGTGACTGTCTGAGAGACACAAACATTCAGACCACAGCAGCGAGAGTGGGCATCCTGTTTCGTATGAATTAGCTATTTGTATTTCTTTTCTCAATTGCCTGTTCATGCCTTTTGCCTGGTTTTCTTTCTACTGGGAGCACTGGATTTATTTTTCGCATATGAAAGTATTTACCTTTCGTTTCTCACATATACAGCAGATGTTTTCCAATCTTGTTTTTTTCCATTCTAGATGTAGTTTTTGTGACATGAAAGTTCTGGGGTTTTTTTGCATTTGTTTGACCTGTTGATCATCAGTCATTTTCATTACGGTTCCCTGTTCACAAAATGGGGAGGGGACGGTTAAAATCTGTGATGTTTTAAATACGACCCACGTGCCTTAGGGCTGCGGTCCCCTACCCCCGGGCTGTGGGCTGGTGCCGGTCCGTGGGCTGTTAGGGACCAGGCTGCAGAGCTCCACTGTGCCCCTCCCTGCCCAGGCCATGGAAAACTCGTCTTCTATGAAACTTAGGGATGGGGGTTGCACAGCGGGAGGTGCGCGGCCGGTGAGCGAGCGAAGCTTCATCTGTATTTTCAGCCGCTCCCATCCCTCGCATCGCAGCCTGAGCTCCCCCCAACCCCTCAGTCCATGGAAAAACTGTCTTCCATGAAACCAGTGCCTGGTGCCCAAAAGGTTGGGGACTGCTGCCTTAGGGGACCTGAGAATCCTGAGGGGCCCCCTGGGGAGGGGGGACCTGAGAAGGAGTCTGAGCTGTCTGCATTCCTGATCCCACCCATGGTTCAACCAGATAACGTCGGCCTCAGTTGAGGCACCTGTCCTTTGAGATGTGACGCCCACCTGCTCTGCCTGCCGGCCACGCAGGCCGATCTCTCCAGCAGCCCTTGGGGCCTCGGGCATGGGAACCCCCAGTCTCCCGCCTGCTCTTGGTCCTCTCTCTCACACTGGACATCTCCCCTCTCCCCTTTCTGGCCCCCTTCCCCTAGAACTGTACTTAGAAACTTCATTTTCACTGGCTTACTAGGCTAAGCATATTGGGTCTCCTTCCACTGTGTGCCTTGGGACCTACTTATGTGTACATAGAAGCCATCGAACTGCATCCCTGGTTTTCAAAGTATCATCCAGGGGCCCCAGGATTCTCAAGACCTTTCCAGGGTTCCGCTGCCCATGGCCTAATCTCCAGAAACTGTGAATGTGACCTCACTTGGCAAAAGGGTCTTTGCAGATGTCATTAAGGATACTGAGATGAGGTCAGCCTGGGTTATCGGGGTAGGCGTAAGTCCCGTGACAGTGCCTTTGTAATATACACACACAGAGGAAAAGGCGAGCGAAGATGGAAGCGATGCAGTTGCGAGCCAAGGACAGCAGGGAGCTACCAGACGCTGCAAGAGCCAGCCCCAGCCCCTCCCTTACCGTCTCTGGGGAAGCAAGGCCTGGACTTCTGGCCTCCAGAACTGTAAGAGAATAAACTTTTGTTGTGGCAAGTCACCGTGTTAGTGGCAATTTGTTGTGGCAACTCCCATAAAACTACTACAAATACTGAGACATTTGCCTTTTCCATTTCGTTCTCGCATGAGCGCACAGTGGGGTTTTCAGAGGCTACAGGACACAGGCGTTGGAACAAATCAAATGTAGAAGCAGATATCAGAATCCAGCTGTCTTCTGTTAAGCCCGATATTAGGCGATTTGCGAAAATGAAAACCAATGTCACTCTTCAAATAAATCTATTCTGTTTTGGAAAATCTAAGTTTTCTTCATTTAAAAAATGTCATTTATGTTAAAATAAGATGAGACTTTTTAAAAAATATTAAATATATATTTTTCATTTTCTCCATTTTAATTTCTAATATAGTAAATATTGATAACTTTAACCCATGTAAACAAAAGTTCTTTGCAGTCCTTAATAAATCTAAGAACATAAATGGTCCTGAGATTAAAACACCTGAAAAGTGCTAAACGATATAATGTCTCTCTCACCTCCCCAGTCTGACTCTCTCTTGTTCTACTCCCGCAAAATGTGCCAAGATCAGCTACATGTGGCTGCAATTGACAGAAAACCCAACTCAAAATGGCTTAAACAAGAGAAATGTACCGACTCACAAATGAGTCCAGAGGTCGAGCCTTCTGTGTTTGGTTAACTCACTGGTTCAACTGCATCAGTCCTAACCACCATCTTTCTACCGCTTCCGCTCTGCCACCCTTACAGAGCTGGTGTTGTGGTTACAGAATGGCTGCGGCTGTGCCAGCCATCGCGCCCTCACACAACAATAGCCAAAGTTGCAAAAAGGAAGCATTTATTACCCCTAAACAGAATTACCTATATTCCTTATCCTTCCTCCCCTCTAAAAGGAGTATAGAAAAATATCTGGATCCCACTGGGATATGAGGCAATCACTCTGTGATTCTCCCCATGCACATGGTAAATAAACTTCTTCCTGTTATTAATCTGCCTTAATTGTGAGCTGGTCTTTTGGGGGCAAAGGGGAAGTTTCCCGCTCACCCCCACAGCCTCCTCCCCTGACTTCCCTAGTTGTCCAGAATTGCACGGCAGGCCCATTTCTGCCCACGGTGAAGAATGGCGTTAGTATGTACGATCAGCTTAGTCTGGTCAGGACTGACCCCCACGACTGGGAGAACAGGCTCCTTGAAAGACCTGGCCATCGGACTGGGGCTGCGTCAGCAAAGAAGTGGGGTCAGGCTGTGAGGAAGGGATCACGGTGCCTGCCATTGCCCCTGGGGGCTCCAAGTCTGTGGAAGCGGCAGCCACGTGTCGTGCCACCTTGGCGGTCCTTTCAAGTGCACAGCCACAGCCCAGCGGGAGTCTGGCTGAGCCTCCGCCCCTGCTCCTCAGAGCCGCCCCAGCCCGTGGGCTCCTTAGCACCCGTCACGGCCAGCCCTCCAGCTGCCCAGCGCAGGGGCAGCCTCCCGCCTCTCCTACCTGGGCCAAGGTTATACCAACGGCTTTGTGCACCCTCCCCTCCCTGTCCCCCGTCATGCTTGGAAGCCACTTCTATCCACTTCAACAGGTTTCGGTCATCCTAGGAAATACCCAGGTTGTTTTGCAAGTTCCACGCCATCTCCCTCTCAAAAAATGTAAAGTTCCCCTCGCCAGACTCCCTGTGACACACACATACACACATATGTACACACATACACAAACACACAGTGAAGTGACTCAAGTTCTAGGATCTTTGCTTTGCCTCGTACCTGCTGTGCAACCTTGGGCATTTAACTCAACCTCTCTGAGCCTATGTTTCTTTACTTCTAAGAAAAGGGCAACGATACCTATGTTCTAAAACTACTGAGGAGGAAATGGGATGATGCGGGTAAAGTCACCGACTGTCGAGACTCAGAAATGATTGGCTGTCACGTTATTGTTGCGTCTCAACTTCGGTAGAGTGTTTCAAATCTCACAGAGCACCCGAACCTCCATTTTATCACCTGAGATTCACAACACCCTAGAAATCCAGCGGGGCGCGTTTATGCCCCACGTTTCAGATAAGGCAGTTGAGGGCCCAAGAGGCCAAGCAATTCGGTGAAGATCATACAGGCCACTCAAAGCCAGCCTGGTCTCCAAGTCTCAGATTCTAAGCCCAGGGCCCTTCCAGGGGGCACCCGCCTCCCTCACCTGCCTCTGCGAGACCCGGAGAGCGCAGCTACCAAAGACCTGGAAGGTTTTGCAGGAATCAGCTCTGGGGCCACATGGCCAGGAGTAGCAAGGTAACAGCAAATGCCCAGGAGAGGCGACAAGGGACGGCTGTGACAGTTCACGGCCCATGACGGGGGAGCAGCTTCTTAAAGGACCCAGGTAAGGAGAGACCTTCCAGAAGTGCGAACTCGAAACATAGAAATAAAAGGGACAGACACATGTGACTATACAAAAATGTTCATGTTTTGCGAGGCAAAAGATACCATAAGCAAAGGTAACAAAGAGTAAATGTAGGAGAAAACATTCGTGATGCAGCAGACAAAGGGTTACCATCTCCAATATACAAAGAGCTCTTACAAATTGAAAAGAAAAGGGCAAACAACCCAAAAGAAATTAAGGCAAAGGATGTGAATAGGCAATTCACCAAAGAATGAAGCCAAATGGCCACAGACAAATGAAAGGACACTCACACTCATTAGTGGTCGGGGGAAATGCAAATCAAACTGACAATGACACATCACAGAGGAAAATTTAAAAGAACAATAACACAATGGCTGGCAGGGATTAGGGAAAAGCTACACTCATGCGTTGTTGCTGAAAATGTAAATCATTACAGACTTTTTGAGAAGAAGTCCGGCAAGTTGAATTAAAACTTCAGGAGTGACATTACATTTTTGCTTTTAAAATATAAATTTTGCATTTAAAATTTTTCATTTGACCCAACAATCTAACCCTGGAAATCTGATAACAATCAAACCACTATATCCTGAGGACAAGTGATGGAAGATGTTTATTGAATTGATTTTCCTAATGACAAGGGAAAAAAGAAAACCTTGAGACAAAGAATGGCGGAGATGGCCACATCAGGAACACCTTACTTCCCAGCCTCTCCGGTAGTTGGTTGGGACCATATGGCTGGGTTCTAGCTAATGGACTGGGGGAAGAAGTGACATGTGGCCATGATGCCCCTTCTCACTCTTCCCCTTCCGTGGCGACTCCCGAGACCCCACGGTGGAGATGCAAGGAGCTCGATCCCTGCATCACCGCTTGGAGGAGACCACCCAAGGGCTGCCCAGCCCTGCCACATGGGGACAGGAACAGAAACCAACCCCTTTGTTTTGTTCAGACGCTGCAGGGTCTCCCGTGGCCACACCATAGCCTTAGCTCACTTTAATTAACGCGCAGGTCAGGTGTCCCTCAGTAGAAAACGACTGACTGAAGGACGCGTAGCACATTGTAGAATATTACTCAGACAGCACGAAGAATGAGTTAGAGCCAGACCAGGGCACTGCACAACTTAGGAGCAGAAATGCGAAGTGCAGGAAAGCATATGTGACATCTCACAGGGGAGACGGAAGCTATAATCAGACCCCATAAACGCGTTAGTGTGCTGTGTGTGCGCACATGCGTGCCGTGTGCATACGTGATTGTGTGAGGGACAGAACGTGGCAGGGTGCTTACCAGTCTGCTCCGATGGGTTAAGGGGAAGAGAGAGAAAAGAGGGTGAAGAAGGGAAAAGCAACGAAGTAGAAAAAGAACGTCAACAAAAATAGTTTACGTGAGCACGTTTCGCATTTGTGAGTGTGCGGATGTAAACGCAAAAATGTTTTTATATTGAAGAATGAAATCCATCTTCCTTAGCGAGAGAGAAAAAAGCGCTCACACCGCTGGCCGAGGGGCAGAGAGAAGCTAGAAGCCCCAGGAGGCCACACAGAAGATCCTGTCCTTGTCGAAAATCCAGTGATACCTTTCTGCCTGGCTGGCTCTGGCCCCCACACCTCCCGCACTGCGGCGTGGCTCGAACCAAGGGGAAGAGAAGGTTCTGTGACCATCCCGGTGTGGGGCTGGGGCCAGAGGGTGCGGGCCACCTCCCAGTCCTCCGGGAAAATGCGTCCCTTGGGAAAAACACTCCCCAAACCACGCTTTCCTCTAAACTTCACAACAGTCAACCCAGAAGGGGACTTCCGCGACCAAATGGGAGGTTTTTCCCCTCACAGCCAGCAGTGGACACCAGCTGTCTACCTGGACATAGTGCCAGATCCCACAGGGTGCGGGCCCGGTCCCCCGGACACCAGTCTCGAGTCCAGGCCCCTGGAGTTTCTGGCTGACCAGCTTCAAACCGGGGTTCCCACGACCCCCTCCCTCTTTGGGCTCGATCCATTTGCTGGAGCGGCTCACAGAACTCAGGGAAACCCATTTACCGATTTATCGTAACGGACGTCAGAAAGGATCCAGACAAGGAGATGCGGCGGGCGAGGTGTGGGGAGGGCGCGGAGCCTCCACGCCTCCCCGGGTGCCACCCGCCAGGACCCTCCTCGCGTGCGGCTCCCCGGAAGCTCCCGGACCCAGTCCCCTTGGGTTTTACGGAGGCTGCAGGACAGGAGCATGACTGACAACCGCGTGGAAACGTGGTCGAACACAAAGCTCGGGAGCTAAACCCGGCAGGGCCTGTGTGTTTAGACTCCTCCCAGCCCCTGTGTGCAGCCTTCCTTCCTCGAGGGCACGGGGCAGGACCCTCTCAGGAATGAGGGTCTTTTGACCCACAATCGGGGTGGAGTCCTGCCGTGCGCAGGTGCAAGAAGGGCAGGAGAAGGTCGGAGAGGCCTAAAGTGCCCCGACATTGTAACAAGGACCACGAGAGCTACGAGCCAGGAACCGAGCACGAAAACCTTCACGCCACAGGGAGTGTACGCAGCGTTTCAGACGTTAAGGCAGCGTGTTGGGGCGGCCCTGCCAAAATACAAGCCTCCAAGGCCGGAGCTCACAAACTGGGAGCCAGAGGCCAAATCCAAGCCATAGTCAGATTTTGTTTGGTTTACCCAGTGATGTCTAGGAAACTCATTGGTTCCCAACGTATTCACACTGGCCGGTTTTACACACACACACACACACACACACACCCCAAACTTAGTATCCCCAGTTTATAGTGAGAAGAAAAATCAGATGATCTGGCCGCACCATGGCCATGTTCCTGAGTGGCAACCACGGGCTGGAGCTGAAGAGTGGTCGCCCTCTTCAGATGGGGCATGCGCCGTTCAGTTGGCCACAGTCTCCACCGCTCCCTACCGTGCCCCAGGTCACGTCACCCACTCTATATTACCTGCCCAATGCCAAAGTCGCGTTGGTGTGTGCGACCCCCCCACCCCAGGAGTCCCTTACCTGCCCACCTCTGCCCGAACGAGTGGAAATCGGGCTCCGTGTGCTCTGGCACGAGACGGGCAAGGCTGGGTTCTGGCTCTGCCTCTTCCTATCTGGAGGCTTTGGCACCGCACCAGCTTAGCTGAGCTGGAACCACATTTTCCCAGAATCTCCATATGGTTCTGAGTCCGTGTTGACCGAAACAGACATCTCGTGTGGGACGTAGGGGGCAGAAGAGAACCAGCAGCCATACTTTTATCTCGTGGGGTCCCTGGTCCTGTGACAGCTCACACGTGTGCTGCTGACCTGCTAGCTCACCTCATCGGCCGGACAGCACCCGGCTTCTTCCGGATCTCCCTCGGCGTCCCCTAGTCCTGAGCGTGCGTGCAGCTCCGTGGGGAAGCGTACGGGATTCCCCTCCAGGTCTCCGGGGCGTGCAGGTTGGAAAAGGTGAAGACAGACGCTGCTTGCTGCTCTGATCCGCCCAAGACTCCCGCCTGGGGGCTGACGTAGCACGACTTCAGGCTCGACCTGACGCAGAGGCGACCGCCTGCACAGTCATGCAGGGCCTAATGCCCACAGTAAACCCATTTTCCTGTATCGCTTGTACAGGTTGTGTTTCTCTGATCAATCCCTGACTGATACCCTCTCTGTGTGATCTTGGGCAAGTTACCTGACCTCTCTGAGCCTCACTCCCCTCATCTTGAAATGCCCTGATGATAACACCTTCC